>JAVYIG010007278.1:0-104313 GCA_035222895.1 Strongylocentrotus droebachiensis
ATGTGTCATTTATTAATGTTAAATGTGACTAAGTTATGATAAAATTATCCCTATTTCTTATGTTAATTGAGAGATTTGATGAGATAACCATCTGTCAGTGACTACGCTGGGAGGTCTAATCCTCCTAGCCAAACTGATCGGACAGGCTTTAAATGAATATTCTTGATTAGATATAAATGTTGATCTGTAAACCTTTGCTAGAAGAGCTACAAATGTGAGTTAGGATGTTGGTTAGGGTACTAAGGTTTAGGACTGAGTTTTCAGTTTCGCATTAGGAAATTAAAATTCGATTCTACGATCGATCGCATAGCTCGCTTTTTAAAATCTTCATCATTTTCCATCTCATGATAAAGATTACAAGCACGTAGCCAGGATTCCATTTAAGGGGGCGGTAGTGAGCACGCGAAGCGTGCGAATCACTTACAGAGCGCTCCCTAGGGTGTGGGTGCAGGGAGGGGAAGCGCGGAAGCTTTGACGAAAGAAGGAAAGAAGAAAGAAGACGATTCGTTGGACCGTTCTCGACTCTTAATCCTTATCTAAATTTAGTTTCTTTTGACGTTTCATTAGAGAAAGGAGACGATTCGTTATACCGTCCTCGACTCTTAATCCTTGTCTGAATCTAGTTTTCCCCCTCCCGCGCGACGTTTCAATAAATTATTAGAGAAAGAAGACGATTCGTTTTACCGTTCTCGACTCTACAACCTTTTCTGAATTCAGTTTCCCAGCTCGATGATCATATTTGTTAGAAGCCTTAGACGTTAAGAACGATGTACGGCCTTGCATGGTTTAAACGAAGACACCTTATTGGTTTTACATCTTAGAAGAAATGCTCAAGAAAAGGATTTGATATGTCAGGGAAAATTATAATTTCCATTTCAATTTCATATTTATTGCCCAATGGAAATCTCTTTTGCTCACACTTTACATTTACCGGAAGTTACAATTTGATATATTTACATATATCAAAGCAAATGTAGATTATTGTAACGGATTCTTCCGATCATTTTCATATCAGGATTTACAGACGTATATATTATTCATGGATTTATACAATAATAGAAGTAATAATAATAATACATTTATAGAGCGCAGAAACTATCTAACATTAAGTATATATTCCACTGCGCTACAAGAGCTCCTGAAATGATTTACAGTTAATTAACAAGATGTGTTTTCAGTTTCGATTTAAAGACATTTGCAGATGGTGATTTCCTGACTTCAAACCGTGGCGAGCTATTACAGAGTTGTAGGGCTGCACGAGCAAACGCTCGATCACCTAGCGTTATCTTTGTTTTGATAGATGGGATCTGCAGCAACAAAGTATCTCGGGAACTTGATTCAGTTTGAAATTCAACAGTTCTTTGATATAAGTGGGAGCTTGACCAAGACGTGCTTTATATACTATCAGCAAGATTGTGATATGCTTATATCCAATTGCAATTATGCCAGTAACTAATAATACGGACACGTTCAAGAAATAAAAAAAAAAAAAAAAAAAAAAAATCCTCCACTACACACGTGTAACGTGTACGATGACTGTGTGTATAATGCTATTAAAGTTGCATCTAAGTTAAGTGGTGAGCCTTTGGGGTGGAATGGTCTTAACGCAGGGGGCGTATAGCATAAACTAGCAATCCTTGCAAACATTTACACTTTATTTCACTGGATAAAATTCGAAATGATCTCTTACATACTTGTTTTGAAACGAGGAAAACAATTTGTCACAAGTTATCATCTCTCTCAATATGCTATGGTCATAACGGCTAAAGGCTAGAAAGTTTTATGTGCTAAATAGATACAAGTTATCCGGATACTGAAGACCAATATTTCACATTTGTCGTTTTTAAACCGCATTACGCTTTAACAACGCATATTCTTGTTTTTTTTTCTCCAGATATTTATCATCGAATTCCATTCAGCATTTACAGGTGGGGTATTTTCTGGACTCCGGTCTCTTTTTTCTTCTGTAAGTGCAAAACAGTTTAGGGGCAAGTCTAAGCTATTGCTCCCCCTACTTAACAAACCACATCTAAGATTTTAGAATACAGTGCGTCCCAGAAAAAAACGAAACCGAGAATCATGGATGTTTTATCATAACTTAATTACGACACACATTTTGAAAGCTTAGATCCTCTTCTTCATTTGATGTAACTCATATGATGCATATTTTACGCATAGGTGATTAAAAGCAATTTGAAGAGAGGAAACCAAAAAGTCATTTGGCGGGCGGGTATCCGAATTTTAAAGGGAAATTACATTTCTAAAAAGTTCAATTTCTCCCCTTTCATATGACACCTCAATTAGGAAAAACGAGCCAGGAATAACAAAGTTCTGTTTGTTTAAAGTAATGCTTGCATTTCCATAATTTGATCAAACGTGTTCGTTTTTACTGGCTTCTTGCCGTTGCAACGAACAGAGTTGACAAAAGACTTAACTCCGTTTCGTTGACGATCAGCCATGCACAAAGAAGACAAAAGATTGTGTTTTATCTGATATCATTATCCCGATCAGGCGTCTTTCAAACAACAAGATTCGAGACATTGAGGTTGGAGTTTTTGATGGTCTGCAGAATTTACGTTATTTGTAAGTAAAATTTTGTTTTGCTACTCTACGTGTTTTCCCAATACAATTTATGACATGGTTCTTGCCAGAAGCCTAAGGTTATGATATTCACAATGTTTCATTGGTACGTACATGTACATTACGATATTCCAATAAGGTAACGCAATGTGATTGATACAATACCGGATTTATGTGATTTTTCTAAGTACACTGAGACGAATAAATTCCTTGCCACTTCCTAACTTAATTTAAAGGACATGGGAAGTTCTAAGTAAGCCCTTCTAAAAAAAATGTATATTTGATGTTAGATGACGATTATTACGATACTAGCAATGCTAAGCTGCTGTACATTGTTTCCAATCTAAAATGAAATATAAAACAAATGAGAAGTAGAAACCATTATGATACCGTCCTGGGACGTCAATTTAACAAAGGTAACCTTCTCTTCACACGTGTAAAACGTACGATGACTGTGTAAGTTTAGACATACTACAGTCCACACACAAGCTGCATCTATGTTAAGCCTCGGTCACAAATGCCATTACGAACTGGTACGAACGCCGTACGAACGATTTTTAGACAATGAAAATTCAAGAAGACAATGGAAAAACAGGGAAATTCGTACGAACGCATCGTTCGTACAAACCTTTCTGACCGTAGCATAAGGTGATTAGCATTTGGGGTGGAAGGGTCCATTAGCTAAGGATAGCGTATATCAGCTTTCTAGCAAGCCTTGCATATATTTACACTTTAATTCACCGGGTAAAATACGAAATGATTTCTTACATATTTGTTTTGATACGAGGAAAGAAATCTGTCACAAATAATCATCTCTCTCAATATGCTATCATGGTCAATACGACTAAAGGCTAGAAAGTTTTATGTGCTAAATAGAAACAAGTTTTCCTGATACTGAAGCGAGTTACAAATGTTTCGGGGCAAGTCTAAGCTATCCCCCCCCTCCCCCTTACGTCAAACCTGCAAAATGTATTTCAAAGATGGGGTCATCTTTGCATACATTAGAGGATGCTTTGTCGAGCCTTCCTGAAATTAACAAGTTTTAACAAGACAAACAAATATTTGATAATAGCTGAAGAATAATACGACGTAAATTTAACAAAGGCAACCTTCTCTACACATGTGTAAAACGTACGATGACTGTATGTATATACATACTACAGTCCCCACACACCAGCTGCATCTAGGTTAAGTGATGTTTCCAATCTCAAGTGAAATATTAAACAAATGCGATTTAGACAACCATTAAGATACCATCCTGGGACGTAAATTTAAAAAAGGTAACCTTCTCCACACACGTGTAAAACATACGATGACTATATTATTTACATTCATACTGCAGTCCACACGCAATTTGCATCTAGGTTAAATGATGAGCATTTGGGGTGGAAAGGTTCTATCATAGGGTAGCGTGTAGCAGCTTTCTAGCAATCCTTGCAGATATTTCCACTTTAATTCACCGGGTAAAATACGAAATCATCTCTTACATATTTGTTTTGATACGTGGAAGAAGAAAAAAATTGTCATAAATAATCATCTCAATTTGCTATGGTCAATACGGCTAACGGCTAGAAAGTTAATGTGCTAAATAGATACAAGTTTTCCTGATTCTTAAGCGAGTCACAAATGTTTCACATAAACCGCATTGCGCTTTAACAGCGCATATTCTTCTGTGTTTTTCAGAGATTTGTCATGGAATTCCATTCAGCATTTAGAGCGTGGGGTATTTTTTTTTTTTGGGGGGGGGGGGGGAGGGGGGGGGGGGGGTTGGCTAAGCTATCCCCCCCCCCCCACGTCAAAAACATAATCTAAGATTTTAGTATCTAATTATCGTATTAAATTGGTAGCAATACTAGAACTTTTATCTAATTAAATATGAGATAAAAAGACACTGTAAAGACAATATAATGTTTAGAACTCTAAAATGCTGTGTAACGTACGGGCCACCAAAGTACCAAATAAATTAATCGGGCTTACAATTATGACTTACAAACTATTACTTACAACTATAAAGTAACACACAAAACAGGGGACTTGTAAACGTATTAACTATATACAGCGTGGATCAGCAACGTGGGATCTAGATAAAACAAAATCCGGTTCCTGTTTTATAAAAACTTGTTATTAATTTTTTTTTTATTACAATAATTGTCATATTTAAGTAGTACTAAAATTGTGGTTTTTGATTGGCATAGAGCGAATTTGTCAACAAAATTGATCTGCATTTATTATTGGCCCTGAGCCTTCCTCAAGTAATACAGTTTTTTTAAAGACCATTTCGTAGTTCATCGTCTGGCTAAAATGGCCCAAAACATGACAAATAACCACAAGTCATTTGGAAATGGAGAGACTGATATGAAGGCCATTGCACGCTGTGCCTATGCGATCCTATCGTGATCCGATTTTTAAAGAAATAGCAATTACATTAGATGTCAAAATTCAAACTTATATCATCTTACTAAATCGAATTCTGAATAATAATTTGTGTTTTTACGTAATCTTTAGGAAAATCATAGAAGAAGATTTGATAATTCAGGGGAAATTTCAATTTTATATTTATTGCTCAATGAAAATGTTTCAATTATTGCAATTTACAACTTTGTAACAAAAAATACAAATATCATAGCAAATGTAGATTACTGTAACTGATTTTTATTCGAACATTTTCATAACAGGCTTTACAGACCTATAGATTATACATGGATTTAGACAATGTGATATGCCTATATCCGTCTATTATGATTAAATGAAGTAACTAATAAATCAGGAAATCAACTGAGGACCCTCCCAAAATTTCATATGCATTGCCTTAATAAGTCATGTTCGTATTATGTAATACGTCATTGTAATGTTTGAAAAGGTGTCTCATTAGAGAAATTGATTAATTTTTCACAAGTCTTCGCTATTGTGTTTAATCTGATATCATTATACCGATCAGGGATCTTTCAGACAACAAGATTCGAGACATTGAGGTAGGAGCTTTTGATGGACTCCAGAATTTACAACATTTGTAAGTTAAATTTATTTTTGCTACTCTACGTGTTTACCGATTACATTTTATTACATGCTTCCTTTGACCACTTGACCATGCAAGAGGCCTGTATATCGATTTATTAAATACTTTTAGAAACAAAAGTTTCTCTTGAAAAACAAAAAGGACTTGCCAGAGGCCTAAGGTTATGATATTCACAAAGGTCCATTAATATGTACATTTCGATATTCCAATAAGGTAACGCAATTTAATTGAAACCAATAGCGGATATGTATGATATTTCTAAGTACACTGAGACGAATACATTCCTTGCAACTTCCTATAAATTAATTAGAAGGGCATGTGAATTTTTGGTTAAGCGTTTTGAAAAAATTGTGCAGATATTTAAAAAATCTTTGATGTTAGATGACGAATAATACGATAATATTAATGCTAAGCTGCTGTGCAATGTTTCCAATCTCAAGTGAAATATTAAAGAAATGAAAAGCAGAAAACCGTGAGGATACCGTCCTGGGAGGTCAATTTAACAAAGATAACCTTCTCTACACACGTGTAAAACGTACGATGACTGTGTGGTTATTCATACTACAGTCCACAAACAAGCTGCATCTAGGTTAAATTATGAGCATTTGCGGTGGAAGGGTCTTAACCCTATTGACAAGTACTTGATATTATTCTCCGCAAATAATTTCATGTGCCTACTTAAAAACAAATACCCCACTCTCAAGATTCAACGTACTCTGACTTAAATACTTTTTCCAATAACTTAAAAGCCCCTCTAAACTCTAAAGTGTTGGGAGACCCGAAGATTTGATGGCAAAATTTCAAGAAAGAGGATTGCATTTAAGACACATTTCTGCAAGGATTTTCAAAACAAATGTGTTTGAAGTCGAATGTTTGTCTTCAAACACATTTTCGGGGGAAATGCTTGCAGAAGTGTGTCATAAATGACATCCTCTTTCACATTATGATACAATTTAAGTACAATTTTGCCATCCAATTGTTGGAAAATTTGGGGCTCCCAACACTTTGAAGGGGCTTTAAAGTCTAACAGATTTTTCTTTTAATTCTTCAATTTATTTCAACTTAAAGCGTATCCAGCATGCATGTGTATGTGTGGGGTGGCGAGGATGTGTGTGCGTGAGTGTGTGTGTGTTATATGTAGGTATTATACATAAGTTTTTTCTTGATTGATGTTATTTTTGTGTAGTCTAAAGTGATTCATGTATTGTACTATGTAGTTGTCGTAAGTGAGTTTTTCATGACTTCCTTACTATGGGGGGATTTAATATAGCGACCAAACTCGTTTTTGACCTTGTTCAAACTTAATTTCTCCTTTTAGAACAGCCTACAACATTTTTGGTGTTGCTAATATATACGTGTTAGACCCAGAAGCCTAATTACTTTAATGGTCACGTGGGTCCTGTTTACCTACTCCGAGGACAAAGTGGTCACTCGATTAACTATCTATAAATTGTTCATTGATAATGTTGAATGTATATCATTATGAAATTATGATATATATTCTCATGCATATTGTATTGTTTTAGTTCGTTTCACAACGCACCATGTTTAATTGAAGCTGTCAAGGTAGCCTGTTGTTATTGCAGCTTATATACAGCTGCTGAGGTGTGATGTTTGTTTACGAGATGCAGGTTATACAGCTGAGATGACTAAGTTTTTTCTCCTACCTGTGTGACATTTAGTCTAGGGGGTTTCCGTTTTTCCATTTATACGACGAATGAACACTACTGAACTTCACTCTGGCGTCCCATACTCTCCATTTATGTTTGGCTATAATTTAAAACAATCGCAAATAAGTTGCTTTACAAAGCAATTTATTATAAGAAGGGGTACTGGTCTTCCCAATAGTTTCCCATCAATATCCCTTAAATAAATACAAAGTTCTACAGGTCATGCTCTTTTCAGGTTGAATCAGCAGAGTTTTGGAATAAACTTCCAGTATATATTTACATTTATGATATCGTTAAAAACTCTAAAACTTGTCTCAAAAAGTTTTGTTTTTATTAAAGAACCAATTTCGAATGTCAACTGAACACTTAAGGAAGTACGCTGAGCGTATCTCACTCTTCTTTATTCTGTTCTTTCATTCTTTACATTACAGCGCATAGGAACATATTCATGATATGCGCTATAAAAGTATATTATCATCATCATAATTATTTCCTGTAGATGTCTATTGTTCACTGTTAACGGTGTCATGTGGAAGTCCGAAACGTTTGAACGCTCTCCCAGTATCGCTACGATCCATGACAGACGTCGAAGCTTTTAAGAGAGCACTATCAAAATGTGATTTACATTAGGCGGTGTCTCAACATTGTGAAAAGCCAATTATCTAGAAAACAGCTTTGTAGATAATTCGCTGTCTGTCATCAATTATCCGCAAAAATGTCGCGAAAATCCTACAACCAACCGAGAAAATTCTCCCATATCGAGAAATTTCCGTCTGTCTCGTGTCTGTCACCTACGTAAGTGAAATATCTAGATAGCTGTTATCTACGTTATTCAAGAAGGATCGGTAAAATTGTGTCAGACACCGCCTGTTGATTCCTTTCGTTGCCAAAAAATGCTTACGCGTCATATATTTTTAATCAGCTTCATTTTACGTCAACAAGTGGTCATTAAACGAGAAATATGCCATTGGACTTCTCTTTTTGGGTAAAATTGTAAGTAATGCATAGAATACACTCAGATTTAAAACAATACTGTACTAGATGTACTACAGCAAAATCCCCTCTAGCGCCATCTCAGGCCCCGTAAATCGCTGCTTCCTAAGCTACGCTGTTGGTTCTCGTCTGCGAAGTGGGAATTAGGAATTGGGTTACGTAATGTTTGTAAGATGACAATGGGATGGTGCCGTGCAATAAACAGTACGGCAGGGCAGTCAGTTCCGTATCGCTTTAAGTCCAGTCTTGAAGGAAAATCGAACCTTAAAGCAAACTGGTCTGAAATTAAAATCTGAAATGCGCACAGATGTAGTTAATTCATATTTCAAACATTAATCCAGACGCGGATTCACGGGGGGGGGGGGGGAACGACGGGCCTGCCCCCCCCCCCCCTCCCCCCTCCTCCTGGTCCAAAAAAAAGTAAAAAAAGAAGAATTAAGAAAAAAAAAAAATTGTGCTCTTACCCCCCCCCCCCCCCCCCCCGCTTATCCACTGGCTGACTGAGTGGGCGGCAAAACATTTCCTTTAAAAAAAAAAGCCTCTCCCCCCCCCCCCCCTCTTGTCGCCGGCTGGATCCGCTGCTGCATTAATCACTTTTTAATTATTGGTCCGTTTTATTGGAGGTTATAAACTACTTTTTTCGATCATTTTCCTGACAGGCTTTATAGACCTATATATTATTCATGGATTTAGACAATGTGGAATGCTTATCTCCGTATATTGTGATAAATTGCAGTGCCAGAAACTGACGTCCAGGAAATCGACTGAGGACCCTTCCAATTTCATATGCATTGCCTTTAGAATCATGTTCACATTATGTAATACGTCATTCTAATGTTTGAACGGGTGTCTCATTATAAAAATTTATTGATTCTTGAAATTCTTTGCGATTGTGTTTTATCTGATATCATTATCCTGATCAGGTATCTTCACGACAACAACATTCGAGACATTGAGGTTGGAGTTTTTGATGGTCTGCAGAATTTAAAATATTTGTGAGTAAAATTTCTTTTTGCTTTTCTACGTGTTTACCGAATGCAATTCTTTTAATGGTTCATTTGACCACGTGACCATGCAAGAGACCTATATATCAATTACGTGCATCCTTTTTAAAAACAAAAGTTTTTCTTGAAAACTAAAAAAAGGCTTGTCAGTGGCCTACCCGACACACAAATCACTAATGTATGCAAAGATGATTCCATCTTTGAAATACATTTTGCAAGTTTATTTGATATGATTAGGTCACTGAAACTAAACAGAAACCGCAATTACATTATGCGTTGGAGCTGGATTTTTAAAAGAAATCGTCAATTTTTGTCAAGTAATGCTTTTCCAAAATGCTCCCATCTTTTATAATTATGTTAATAATTCAATATTAATGACTTTGTTCGAAGATGAAGTGACGCTATATTGTGATATTATAAGCAATTAAAATTGATTTACAGTCCTTTTTTCCTACTCTACATTACGACCAATTAATTTGAAATCAAATATTTTACCTCAGTCACGCCGGCAAGACCGACATCAGACTGACTACAGACCGAACACTACTATTTCATTACCGCCAATGACAAAATAATTGGTTGTTTTGAAGCCTTGGGGTGTCGGTTTCGCTTTCGGGTGGAGTCGATTTGGCGGTGTGACTTAGGTCTTAGACGTCTCGATGAACCAAACAATATGTTTACGCATCATCACATATCATTAACCCTAGAAATTGATGACGTTTCAATAGATTATTTATTGTTGTGTTATCATTATAATCAGGTATCTTCAATCAAACAACATCAGCTGGATCCAAGTGGGAGCATTTTCACATCTGGAGAACCTTTGGAAATTGTAAATTGCAATTCATTTAAACATTTTAACAATTTTCAACCTATTACTTCTCTTGTACATGCATGTTAAAACTGATTAAGAGAGAAAGGTTATGATATTCACAAAGTTCCATTAATACGTACATTTCGATATTTCAATTAGGTAACGCAATATAATCGAAACCAATAGCGGATATGTATGATATTTCTAAGTACACTGAGACGAATGAATTCCTTGCCACTTCCTATAACTTAATTTAAAAGACATGGGAAGATTGTGGTGAGCCCTTCAAAATATAAAAATAAAATGCCTTTGATGTTTAGATGACGAATAATACGTTACTATCTGTGCTAAGCTGCTTTGCATTGTTTCCAATCTCAAGTGAGATATTAAACAAATGAGAAGTAGAAAACCATTAAGATACCATCCTGGGACGTAAATTTAACAAATGTAACCTTCTTTACACACGTGTAAAACGTACGATGACTGTGTGTATATACATATTACAGTCCACACAAAAGTTGCATCTAGGTTAAGTGATGAGCATTTGGAGTGGAAGGGTCCTAGCATAGGGTATTGCAGCTTTCTAGCAATCCTTGCAGATATTTACACTTTAATTCACCGGGTAAAATACGAAATGACCTCTAACATATTTGTTTTGATACGAGGAGAAAAAAACGGTCAAAAATAATCATCACTCTCAATTATGCTATGTTATAAAGTTGATCGTCTGGCTGAAATTGCCATACACATGACAAATAACCACGGGTCATTTGAAAATGGAGAGCCTGATATGAAGACCATTGCACGCTGTGCCTATGCGATCCTATCGTAATCCGATTTTCTAAAAATTTGCAATAGCATTAGATGTCAAAATTTAAAGTCTTACCAAATCAGATTCTGAATAATAATCTGTGTTTTTACGAATTCTTAAAAGAAAATCTCAGAGGAAATGCTCCAGACAAGGAGTTGATATGTCAGGGAAATATCTATTTCCATTTCAATTTCATATTTATCGCCCAATGGAAATTTGATTCGCTCATATTTTACATTCATAGGAATGTACAACTTTATACAAAAGGTATACATATATCAAAGCAAATGTTAATTATTGTTACTGAGTCTTCCGATCATTTTAATAACAAAGCTTTACAGACCTATAGATTATTCATGGATTTAGACAATGTGATATGCTTATCTCCATTTATTATGATTAATTGCAATGACAGAAAACTAATAAAAAGGTCGCAAACACGTTCAGGGATTTAACTAAGGGTCTTCCCAAATTTCATAAACATTGCCTTCCGAAATCATTTTTCCATTATGTAATACGTCATTGTAATTTTTGAACAGGTGTCACATTATAGAAAGTGATTAATTTTTCGAAAGTCTTTGCGATTGTGTTTAATCTGATATCATTATCCCGATCAGGTATCTTTCAAACAACAAGATTCGAGACATTGAGGATGGAGTTTTTGATGGCCTGCAAAATGTAGATGAATTGTGAGTAAAATTTATTTTTGCTGCTCTACGTATTTACCGAATTCAATGTATTACATGGATCATTTGGTTCCTTTGACCACGTGATCATGCAAGAGACCTATATATTTCAAATAAATGCATCCTTTTTAAAAACAAAAGTTTTTCTTGACAATTTAAAAAAAAGGCTTGTCAGTGGCCTACCCGACACAACAACCACTAATGTATGCAAAGATGATTCCATCTTTCTAATACATTTTGCAGGTTTGTTTGATATGATTAGGTCACTGAAACTAAACAGAAACCGCAATTACATTATGCGTTGGAGCTGGATTTTTAAAAGAAATCGTCAATTTTTGTCAAGTAATGCTTTTCCAAAATGCTCCCATCTTTTATAATTATGTTAATAATTCAATATTAATGACTTTGTTCGAAGATGAAGTGACGCTATATTGTGATATTATAAGCAATTCAACTTGATTTACAGTCATTTTTTTTCTACTCTACATTACGACCAATTAATTTTAAATCAAATATTATACCTCAGTCACCCCGGCAAGACCGACATCAGGCTGACTACAGACCGAACACTACTATTTCATTACCGCCAATGACAAAATAATTGGTCGTTTTAAGCCTTGTGGTGTCGTTTTCGCTTCAGGGTGGAGTCGATTTGGCGGTAGGTCTTAGGTCTTAGGCTTCTCGATGAACCAAACAATATGTGTACGCATCATCACATATCATTAACCCTAGCAATTAATGACGTTTCAATAGATTATTTATTGTTGTGTTATCATTATAATCAGGGAGCTCGGATCAAACAACATCAGCTGGATCCAAGTGGGAGCATTTTCACATCTGAAGAACCTTTGGAGATTGTAAATTGCAATTCATTTAAAAAAAAAAAAATTTTTTCAACCTATTACTTCTCTTGTAGATGCATGTTAAAACTGATGAAGAGAGAAAGGTTATGATATTCACAAAGTTCCTTTAATACGTACATTTCGATATTTTAATAAGGTAACGCAACGTAATTGAAACCAATAGCGGATATGTATGATATTTCTACGTACACTGAGACGAATGAATTCCTTGCTACTTCCTATAACTTAATTTAAAGGACATGGGAAGTTTGTGGTAAGCCCTTCAAAATATAACAATACAATTTCTTTGATATTAGATGACGAATAATACGATACTATTGATGCTAAGCTGCTGTGCAATGTTTCCAATCTCAAATGAAATATTAAACAAATGAGAAGTAGAAAACCATTAAGATACCATCCTGGGACGTCAATTTAACAAAGGTTACCTTCTCTACACACGTGTAAATCGTACGGTGACTGTGTGTATATTCATACTACAGTCCACAAACAAGCTGCATCTAGGTTAAGTGATGAGCATTTGGGCTGGAAGGGTCTTAACCCCATTGACTACTGAATTAATTCATTCCCATAGACTTAATACAGTAGCCACCCGGTTCCCGTAGGCAATGGGCTAGCATAGGGTAGCGTATGGCAGCTTTCTAGCAATCTTTGCAGATATTAACACTTTAATTCACCGGGTAAACTAAGAAATGATCTCTTACATATTTGTTTTGATACGAGGAGAAAAACCTGTCAAAAATAATCATGTCTCTCAATATGCTATGGTCAATACGGCTAAAGGCTAAATCAAATTCTGAATAATATTTTATATTCTTACGTAATCTTAAAGAAAATCGTCATTGAAGAAATGCTCCAGAAAAATATTTGATATTTCAGGGGAAATTTTAATATCAATTTCAATTTCATATTTATTGCCCAATGAAAATTGGTTTCACTAACATTTTACATTTATCGCAAGTTACGAATTTATAAAAAATAAATACAGATATCATAGCAAATGTAGATTACTGTAACTACTTTTTTCGATCATTTTCCTGACAGGCTTTATAGACCTATATATTATTCATGGTTTAGACAATGTGGAATGCTTATCTCCGTATATTGTGATAAATTGCAGTGCCAGAAACTAATAAAAACGGTCGCCAAGACGTCCAGGAAATCGACTGAGGACCCTTCCAATTTCATATGCATTCCCTTTAGAATCATGTTCACATTATGTAATACATCATTCTAATGTTTGAACAGGTGTCTCATTATAGAAATTGATTGGTTCTTGAAATTCTTTGCGATTGTGTTTTATCTGATATCATTATCCCGATCAGGTATCTTTACGACAACAACATTCGAAAAATTGAGGTTGGAGTTTTTGATGGTCTGCAGAATTTAAAATATTTGTGAGTAAAATTTCTTTTTGCTTTTCTACGTGTTCACCGAATGCAATTCTTTAATGGTTCATTTGACCACGTGACCATGCAAGAGACCTGTATATCGATTTAATAAATAATTTTTGAAACAAAAGTTTCTCTTTAAAAAATAAAAAGGACTTGCCAGAGGCCTAAGTTTATGATATTCACAAAGGACCATTAATATGTTCATTTCGATATTCCAATAAGGTAACGCATTTTAATTCAAACCAATAGCGGATATGTATGATATTTCTAAGTACTCTGAGACGAATAAATTCCTTGCAACTTCCTATAACTTAATTTAAAGGACATGTTAATTTTTGGGTAAGCCTTTAACAAATTTATAAAAAATAAAAAGATAATTTGATGTTAGATGACGAAAAATACGATACTTTTATTAATGCTAAGCTGTTGTGCAATGTTTCCAATCTCAAATGAAATATTAAACAAATGAAAAGCAAAAACCGTGAAGATACAATCCTGGGACGTAACTTTAACGAAGGTAACCTTCTCTTCACACGTGTAAAACGTACGGTGACTGTGTGTATATTCATACTACAGTCCACAAACAAGCTGCATCTAGGTTAAATTATGAGCATTTGCGTTGGAAGGGTCTTAACCCCATTGACTACTGAATTCATTCATACCAATAGGCTTAATACAGAAGCCACCCGGTTCCCGTAGGCAATGGGCTAGCACAGGGAAGCGTATGGCAGCTTTCTAGCAATCCTTGCAGATATTAACACTTTAATTCACCGGGTAAACTAAGAAATGATCTCTTACATATTTGTTTTGATACGAGGAGAAAAACCTGTCAAAAATAATCATGTCTCTCAATATGCTATGGTCAATACGGCTAAAGGCTAAATCAAATTCTGAATAATATTTTATATTCTTACGTAATCTTAAAGAAAATCGTCATAGAAGAAATGCTCCAGAAAAATATTTGATATTTCAGGGGAAATTTTAATATCAATTTCAATTTCATATTTATTGCCCAATGAAAACTGGTTTTTACTAACATTTTACATTTATCGCAAGTTACGAATTTATAAAAAGTAAATACAGATATCATAGCAAATGTAGATTACTGTAACTACTTTTTTCGATCATTTTCCTGACAGGCTTTATAGACCTATATATTATTCATGGATTTAGACAATGTGGAATGCTTATCTCCGTATATTGTGATAAATTGCAGTGCCAGAAACTAATAAAAACGGTCGCCAAGACGTCCAGGAAATCGACTGAGGACCCTTCCAATTTCATATGCATTGCCTTTAGAATCATGTTCACATTATGTAATACATCATTCTAATGTTTGAACAGGTGTCTCATTATAGAAATTGATTGGTTCTTGAAATTCTTTACGATTGTGTTTTATCTGATATCATTATCCCGATCAGGTATCTTTACGACAACAACATTCGAAAAATTGAGGTTGGAGTTTTTGATGGTCTGCAGAATTTAAACTATTTGTGAGTAAAATTTCTTTTTGCTTTTCTACGTGTTTACCGAATGCAATTCTTTAGTGGTTCATTTGACCACGTGACCATGCAAGAGACCTGTATATCGATTTAATAAATAATTTTTGAAACAAAAGTTTCTCTTTAAAAAATATAAAGGACTTGCCAGAGGCCTAAGTTTATGATATTCACAAAGGACCATTAATATGTTCATTTCGATATTCCAATAAGGTAACGCATTTTAATTCAAACCAATAGCGGATATGTATGATATTTCTAAGTACTCTGAGACGAATAAATTCCTTGCAACTTCCTATAACTTAATTTAAAGGACATGTTAATTTTTGGGTAAGCCTTTAACAAATTTATAAAAAATAAAAAGATAATTTGATGTTAGATGACGAAAAATACGATACTTTTATTAATGCTAAGCTGTTGTGCAATGTGTCCAATCTCAAATGAAATATTAAACAAATGCAAAGCAAAAACCGTGAAGATACAATCCTGGGACGTAACTTTAACGAAGGTAACCTTCTCTTCACACGTGTAAAACGTACGGTGACTGTGTGTATATTCATACTACAGTCCACAAACAACCTGCATCTAGGTTAAATTATGAGCATTTGCGGTGGAAGGGTCTTAACCCCATTGACTACTGAATTCATTCATACCAATAGGCTTAATACAGTAGCCACCCGGTTCCCGTAGGCAATGGGCTAGCATAGAGTAGCGTATGGCAGCTTTCTAGCAATCTTTGCAGATATTAACACTTTAATTCACCGGGTAAACTAAGAAATGATCTCTTACATATTTGTTTTGATACGAGGAGAAAAACCTGTCAAAAATAATCATGTCTCTCAATATGCTATGGTCAATACGGCTAAAGGCTAAATCAAATTCTGAATAATATTTTATATTCTTACGTAATCTTAAAGAAAATCGTCATAGAAGAAATGCTCCAGAAAAATATTTGATATTTCAGGGGAAATTTTAATATCAATTTCAATTTCATATTTATTGCCCAATGAAAATTGGTTTTACTAACATTTTACATTTATCGCAAGTTACGAATTTATAAAAAATAAATACAGATATCATAGCAAATGTAGATTACTGTAACTACTTTTTTCGATCATTTTCCTGACAGGCTTTATAGACCTATATATTATTCATGGTTTAGACAATGTGGAATGCTTATCTCCGTATATTGTGATAAATTGCAGTGCCAGAAACTAATAAAAACGGTCGCCAAGACGTCCAGGAAATCGACTGAGGACCCTTCCAATTTCATATGCATTCCCTTTAGAATCATGTTCACATTATGTAATACATCATTCTAATGTTTGAACAGGTGTCTCATTATAGAAATTGATTGATTCTTGAAATTCTTTGCGATTGTGTTTTATCTGATATCATTATCCCGATCAGGTATCTTTACGACAACAACATTCGAAAAATTGAGGTTGGAGTTTTTGATGGTCTGCAGAATTTAAAATATTTGTGAGTAAAATTTCTTTTTGCTTTTCTACGTGTTCACCGAATGCAATTCTGTAATGGTTCATTTGACCACGTGACCATGCAAGAGACCTGTATATCGATTTAATAAATAATTTTTGAAACAAAAGTTTCTCTTTAAAAAATAAAAAGGACTTGCCAGAGGCCTAAGTTTATGATATTCACAAAGGACCATTAATATGTTCATTTCGATATTCCAATAAGGTAACGCATTTTAATTCAAACCAATAGCGGATATGTATGATATTTCTAAGTACTCTGAGACGAATAAATTCCTTGCAACTTCCTATAACTTAATTTAAAGGACACGTTAATTTTTGGGTAAGCCTTTAACAAATTTATAAAAAATAAAAAGATAATTTGATGTTAGATGACGAAAAATACGATACTTTTATTAATGCTAAGCTGTTGTGCAATGTTTCCAATCTCAAATGAAATATTAAACAAATGAAAAGCAAAAACCGTGAAGATACAATCCTGGGACGTACCTTTAACGAAGGTAACCTTCTCTTCACACGTGTAAAACGTACGGTGACTGTGTGTATATTCATACTACAGTCCACAAACAAGCTGCATCTAGGTTAAATTATGAGCATTTGCGTTGGAAGGGTCTTAACCCCATTGACTACTGAATTCATTCATACCAATAGGCTTAATACAGAAGCCACCCGGTTCCAGTAGGCAATGGGCTAGCACAGGGAAGCGTATGGCAGCTTTCTAGCAATCCTTGCAGATATTAACACTTTAATTCACCGGGTAAACTAAGAAATGATCTCTTACATATTTGTTTTGATACGAGGAGAAAAACCTGTCAAAAATAATCATGTCTCTCAATATGCTATGGTCAATACGGCTAAAGGCTAAATCAAATTCTGAATAATATTTTATATTATTACGTAATCTTAAAGAAAATCGTCATAGAAGAAATGCTCCAGAAAAATATTTGATATTTCAGGGGAAATTTTAATATCAATTTCAATTTCATATTTATTGCCCAATGAAAACTGGTTTTTACTAACATTTTACATTTATCGCAAGTTACGAATTTATAAAAAGTAAATACAGATATCATAGCAAATGTAGATTACTGTAACTACTTTTTTCGATCATTTTCCTGACAGGCTTTATAGACCTATATATTATTCATGGTTTAGACAATGTGGAATGCTTATCTCCGTATATTGTGATAAATTGCAGTGCCAGAAACTAATAAAAACGGTCGCCAAGACGTCCAGGAAATCGACTGAGGACCCTTCCAATTTCATATGCATTGCCTTTAGAATCATGTTCACATTATGTAATACATCATTCTAATGTTTGAACAGGTGTCTCATTATAGAAATTGATTGGTTCTTGAAATTCTTTGCGATTGTGTTTTATCTGATATCATTATCCCGATCAGGTATCTTTACGACAACAACATTCGAAAAATTGAGGTTGGAGTTTTTGATGGTCTGCAGAATTTAAACTATTTGTGAGTAAAATTTCTTTTTGCTTTTCTACGTGTTTACCGAATGCAAGTCTTTAGTGGTTCATTTGACCACGTGACCATGCAAGAGACCTGTATATCGATTTAATAAATAATTTTTGAAACAAAAGTTTCTCTTTAAAAAATATAAAGGACTTGCCAGAGGCCTAAGTTTATGATATTCACAAAGGACCATTAATATGTTCATTTCGATATTCCAATAAGGTAACGCATTTTAATTCAAACCAATAGCGGATATGTATTATATTTCTAAGTACTCTGAGACGAATAAATTCCTTGCAACTTCCTATAACTTAATTTAAAGGACATGTTAATTTTTGGGTAAGCCTTTAACAAATTTATAAAAAATAAAAAGATAATTTGATGTTAGATGACGAAAAATACGATACTTTTATTAATGCTAAGCTGTTGTGCAATGTTTCTAATCTCAAATGAAATATTAAACAAATGCAAAGCAAAAACCGTGAAGATACAATCCTGGGACGTAACTTTAACGAAGGTAACCTTCTCTTCACACGTGTAAAACGTACGGTGACTGTGTGTATATTCATACTACAATCCACAAACAACCTGCATCTAGGTTAAATTATGAGCATTTGCGGTGGAAGGGTCTTAACCCCATTGACTACTGAATTCATTCATACCAATAGGCTTAATACAGTAGCCACCCGGTTCCCGTAGGCAATGGGCTAGCATAGGGTAGCCTATGGCAGCTTTCTAGCAATCTTTGCAGATATTAACACTTTAATTCACCGGGTAAACTAAGAAATGATCTCTTACATATTTGTTTTGATACGAGGAGAAAAACCTGTCAAAAATAATCATGTCTCTCAATATGCTATGGTCAATACGGCTAAAGGCTAAATCAAATTCTGAATAATATTTTATATTCTTACGTAATCTTAAAGAAAATCGTCATAGAAGAAATGCTCCAGAAAAATATTTGATATTTCAGGGGAAATTTTAATATCAATTTCAATTTCATATTTATTGCCCAATGAAAATTGGTTTTTACTAACATTTTACATTTATCGCAAGTTACGAATTTATAAAAAGTAAATACAGATATCATAGCAAATGTAGATTACTGTAACTACTTTTTTCGATCATTTTCCTGACAAGCTTTATAGACCTATATATTATTCATGGTTTAGACAATGTGGAATGCTTATCTCCGTATATTGTGATAAATTGCAGTGCCAGAAACTAATAAAAACGGTCGCCAAGACGTCCAGGAAATCGACTGAGGACCCTTCCAATTTCATATGCATTGCCTTTAGAATCATGTTCACGATATGTAATACATCTTTCTAATGTTTGAACAGGTGTCTCATTATAGAAATTGATTGATTTTTGAAAATCTTTGCGATTGTGTTTTATCTGATATCATTATCCCGATCAGGTATCTTAACGACAACAACATTCGAGACATTGAGGTTGGAGTTTTTGAGGCTCTGCAGAATTTAAACAATTTGTGAGTAAAATTTCTTTTTGCTTTTCTCCGTGTTTACCGAATGCAATTCTTTTAATGGTTCATTTGACCACGTGACCATCTAAGAGACCTGTATATCGATTTAATAAATAATTTTTGAATCAAAAGTTTCTCTTTAAAAAATAAAAAGGGCTTGCCAGAGGCCTAAGTTTATGATATTCACAAAGGACCATTAATATGTTCATTTCGATATTCCAATAAGATAACGCATTTTAATTCAAACCAATAGCGGATATGTATGATATTTCTAAGTACTCTGAGACGAATAAATTCCTTGCAACTTCCTATAACTTAATTTAAAGGACATGTTAATTTGTGGGTAAGCCTTTAACAAATTTATAAAAAATAAAAAGATAATTTGATGTTAGATGACGAAAAATACGATACTATTATTAATGCTAAGCTGTTGTGCAATGTTTCCAATCTCAAATGAAATATTAAACAAATGAAAAGCAAAAACCGTGAAGATACAATCCTGGGACGTAACTTTAACGAAGGTAACCTTCTCTTCACACGTGTAAAACGTACGATGACTGTGTGTATATTCATACTACAGTCCACAAACAACCTGCATCTAGGTTAAATTATGAGCATTTGCGGTGGAAGGGTCTTAACCCCATTGACTACTGAATTCATTCATACCAATAGGCTTAATACAGAAGCCACCCGGTTCCCGTAGGCAATGGGCCTGCACAGGGAAGCGTATGGCAGCTTTCTAGCAATCCTTGCAGATATTAACACTTTAATTCACCGGGTAAACTAAGAAATGATCTCTTACATATTTGTTTTGATACGAGGAGAAAAACCTGTCAAAAATAATCATGTCTCTCAATATGCTATGGTCAATACGGCTAAAGGCTAAATCAAATTCTGAATTATATTTTATATTCTTACGTAATCTTAAAGAAAATCGTCATAGAAGAAATGCTCCAAAAAAATATTTGATATTTCAGGGGAAATTTTAATTTCAATTTCAATTTCATATTTATTGCCCAATGAAAATTGGTTTCACTAACATTTTACATTTATCGCAAGTTACGAATTAAATAAAAAAAATACAGATATCATAGCAAATGTAGATTACTGTAACTACTTTTTTCGATCATTTTCCTGACAGGCTTTATAGACCTATATATTATTCATGGATTCAGACAATGTGGAATGCTTATCTCCGTATATTGTGATTAATTACAGTGCCAGAAACTAATAAAAACGGTCGCCAAGACGTCCAGGAAATCGACTGAGGACCCTTCCAATTTCATATGCATTGCCTTTAGAATCATGTTCACATTATGTAATACATCATTCTAATGTTTGAACAGGTGTCTCATTATAGAAATTGATTGATTCTTGAAATTCTTTGCGATTGTGTTTTATCTGATATCATTATTCCGATCAGGGTACTTTACGACAACAACATTCGAGACATTGAGGTTGGAGTTTTTGATGGTCTGCAGATTTTAAAATATTTGTGAGTAAAATTTCTTTTTGCTTTTCTACGTGTTTACCGAATGCAATTATTTTAATGGTTCATTTGACCACGTGACCATGCAAGAGACCTGTATATCGATTTAATAGATAATTTTTGAAACAAAAGTTTCTCTTTAAACAATAAAAAGGGCCTGCCAGAGGTCTCCCCGACACAGCATTCATTGATGTATGCAAAGATGATTCCATTTTTGAAATACATTTTGATCAGAGAAACAAAACAGAATTACACTATGCGTTGGAGACTGATTTGTTTAAATCTTTGTCAAATGTTGTCAAGTAATGCGTTTCTAAATTGCTCTTATCTATTATAATTATGTTAATAGTTCAATATTCAAGGCTTTGTTCGAAGTTGAAGTGATTTGATGTTATAAGTAATTCAACTTGACTTACATTCCGTTTATTCTACTCTGACTAAAATTTATCCTGCTTAACCTTTTTTTACGACCATTCAATTTTAAATCAAATATTATACCTTAGTCACGCCGGCAAGGCCGACACCAGGCTGACTACAGACCGAACATACTTTTACCTTACCCCCGATGGCAAAATAATTGGTCTGTTTAAAGCCTTGGATGTCGGCTTAGCCTTGTGATTTAGGGAAGATGAACCAGACAATTTGTGTACGCATCATCGAAAATCATTAATCCTAAATAATTGATGATATTTCAATTTATTGTTTATTGTTGTGTTATCATTATAATCTGGGAGTTTCATTCAAACGACATCAGCTAGATTCAAGTGGCAGCATTTTCACCTCTGGAGACCCTTCTGATATTGTAAATTGCAATTCATTCAAACATTTAAACCATTTTACAGCCTATTACTTCTCTTGTACATGCATGCATGTTAAAACTGATCAAGAGAATTATGATATTCACAAAGTTCCATTAATACGTATATTCCGATATTTCAATAAGGGAACGGAATGTAATTGAAACCAATAGCGGATATGTATGATATTTCTAAGTACACTGAGACGAATGATTTTTTTTGTTAATGTTAGATGACGAATAATAAGATACTAGCAATGCTAAGCTGCTGTGCAATGTTTCCAATCTCAGGTGAAATATTAAACAAATAGAAAATCATTAAGATGCCATCCTGGGACGTCAATTAAACAAAGGTAATCTTTACTAAACACGTGTTAAACGTACGATGACTGTGTGTATTACAGTCCACAAACAAGCTGCATCTAGGTTAAGTGATGAGCATTTGGGGAGAAAGTGTCCTACCATAGGGGAGCGTGTATCACCTGTCTAGCAATCCTTGCAGATATTTACATATTAATTCATCGGATGGAATACGAAATGATCTCGTACATATTTCTTGTTATATAATGAAAAAATCTTGTCACAAATATCCCTGTCAATGTGCTATGGTCAATAAATTCTAGAAAGTTTTATATCCTGAATAGATACAAGTTTTCCAGATACTGAAGCGAGTTAATGTTTCACATGTTCCGGCTTTAAACTGCATTACGCCTTAACATCGCATATTATTGTGTTTCCCAGAAATTTGTCATCGAATTCCATTCAGCAATTAAGGCGTGGGGTATTTTCTGGACTCCGTTCTCTTGAATTTCTGTAAGTGCAACACAATTCGGGGGCAAGTCTAAGCCATTGCCCCCCCTCCCCCCCCCCCTCCCCCCCCCCCCTGTGTCGAAAACCATTTTAAAGATGTTAGTACATAACTAATCAAATTCAGTTCAATTCAAGTGTTATTGATTAAAATCCAAACAAATAGAATCATTCTCATTCTCAATAATATAGTTTTTCTTCTTTTATTTTATTTTCAAATAAAAAGGAATAAGGAAAGACAATATACAACATGATAGTAAAACAATACGTATACATATGTCTTATGTTTACATACTCCTCCCAACGAGGTGACCGAGAAAATATGATCCTATTCCAAATCCAACCTCGTGGGAGACAGTGAGCATGGGATGACAATAAATAATACTTTTTTTACAATACTAAATTTTAACGAGATTTATAATATGGTGAAAACATAAACAACAAAAGCAGAACAACAACAAAACAACAAAACAATTAGTGATCTACTAATCTCGTATATGGTCGTATCTCTATCTTATAATTGACTTAATATTGCAAAGTCATATATATTAACAGTATAAAGATTAATAGCAATGTAAATGGAAAAGGCAAACAATTACAAGGTCAATTAACAGCAAGACTTCAACTTTATATAGATTTTTATTGTTGTTAAAGGGGGGAGGGTAGGGGAATTTACGTGTTTTTCTGTAGATTTATTATTTTTCAGTAGTTCTATACATTTTTCATACAGTTCGCTTATTTAAAATATTATTATTACGTTTATGTCAGTTTCTTAGTTGGACATCATTAGTTACAATTTCTCAAGTAGACTCCAAGATTATATTAGTATTACGCTGTGTTTACCGATTGAGCTAACGATGGGATGATGAAAAGTTGATTTGTATAATTAGTATGCAGATCGTATATTCAATGGATTAAAGGTCGGGTGACATCCCTATATAAGCTAATTTCTGTTGATGTGCAGGGCTGCACACAACTCATATTTTTGTATTCAAACATCTAAATATTTCTTAGATTTTTAAATATTTGCTAAAGTAATTTTCTGAGACCTGCTAAGCTCCACTTGTTAAAAGATGCTCAACATCTCATTCATCTTGTGACATCATCTGTCAATCCTTAGTTAGCTCACAAGAGACAGTGGTATGTAGCTTCACCAGAGCTGACCACTTCTTTACAATAGACTATACAATACCAACATAGGAGTTGCTGTAGCATCAACAGGAAAAGAACGGTAATGTGGAGGTATTGTATGAAAGAATGCAATTCTTTTGTGAACATGTGCTGTGCTGGGGTAAGTTCCCGGCCCCCCCCCCACTCAGTGTTATTTAGGGTACGCATATGCGTGTTCCAAGCGACCCCCCCCCCCCTTTCAGCAAAAGTCCGGTGTGTAAAGTCAATACGGGTCGACCTTTTTCTTTTGTTATACAAGCCTTTTTCAGCACCCCCCCCCCCCCCCCTTTTCAGCAAAAGTCCGGTGTGTAAATTAAATACGGGTCGACCTTTTTCTTTTGTTACGAAATGACATTTTGATAACACGCATGGGGTCCGTCCGTTCTCGGAGTGGGGGGGGCCGGGGGTAAGTTGCATAAAACTGCTTCTTGTAAGCTCACTTATGATTGACAGATGATGTCACAAGATGAATGAGATCTGGAGCATTTTTTAAGGGTGGAGCATAGCACGTCTAAAAAAAATACTTTACAAAGTATTTTAAAAATCTATAAAATACTTTAAGATGTTTGAAGAAGAAAAAAGGTGAGTTGTATGCAGCCCTGCACATCAACAGGAATCAACTTATATTTGGATGTCACCCGACATTTAAGATATGCACTCCCTAAGGTGTTCGTTTTTCCTTCATTTTCTACAGGGATTTGATGTACAACAATATCCAGGATATTGACAAATTTACATTTGAATCTCTGGCGTCTCTTCAATATCTGTAAGTAATTTAAATATCATTCACTTTGCTTGATGTTTGCATCCGTGGACAAGGAATTGTTAGCAATATTTGCCCCCTGGTCTGTACTAACGTGTATGAAACGAGCACCAGACAGTATTTAGATAGTAATAAATTACGATCCATTAAGAGGAGCAGTATTAATATCGATCGCAAATAAAATATAGGCTCTACGAAGTAGAAGTATTAGTAGTACACTGTAGACAAATTAGCTTTTGTTTACTAATATGTTTTTGTCCCAAAAATCCAAACAGATGCACACTAACACAAAAATGTTTAGGTGCTAGTATTCAAACACATAACACGAAGGTAAATTAGTATACAAATAATGAATGGTTATGAGTTCAATAGTGCGAATATGTTCATGAGTTGAAAGATTAACATTCTATTCAACGAGGCGTCAGCCGAGTTGAATATAATTAACGTTAATCTTTCAACGAATGAAAATATTTGCACTATTAAACGAATGAAAAACATTCATTATTTGTTTTATACAACATCGAAGAAGACCTAATAGAACGTTAATCAACAAATTATGCTTTACTCCTTATAAAGATAAATTAAAGTTCGAGTCAAGCCTTCTCGATTACATGCAGATTGCCTTCGCGTCAGATACACGCAGGGATACGCGCACATGCAGCAGAGAGGTACGCAGTCTGCATATAACCAAAAATGCACGGCGCATATAACCAAAAATGCACGACCGTGCAATATACCATCTATTGAATATCATGTGACCAACAATCGTCCAATCAAATGACAAGGATCCACGTAGGTGTTGTATAACACTTACTGTTTAACAATCAGTTTATCCACGTGTTATGGGGCTTTCACATATACACTCCGGGGCCCGAACGGCGAGCAAAACGGACATTTCAGTAATTTTCAGCCGGTGTCCAGGCGGCTGCCGTAAAGTTCCTACGGGCGCCGGGACAGTTTTTTAAGTGGTAAGGGCGCCGTGGGGCTGAGTTGGCTGCTCCCAATTCTCCCGGCGTTTTATCTGACCGTTAGGCCGTAGAAAGCCCGTAAAGGTCTCGTAGGGCACCTAACAGGTCCCGGACGGGCCCCTCACGATGTGTGTGGGTCTATTATCATAAACAAAATCTTTACGGGCACCTTGCGATGCTCAAAGGTACCGTACGTGTACCCTACGGCTCCCTCACGGGCCCCTCAAGATCCCCGGGTGATATGCAAAACACCGGGCGTCTGCCGTCCGGGGGTCATTTGAAATGAATATTGCCCGTGCGGGCCCCTCACGGCGGCAATTCAAAATGTACAACGCAGCTTTAAATACAGGAGGTGCAGATGTCAGAGGACACATAGTTTAGTGCACCGCACGGCACCTGGTCGGGCCCCGGCAGGGCACCTTATGGGAGCCATGGGTGCACCTGCTCATCGGACGGAGCCCGTAAGCTCACCTGCAGGCACCCGGCCGGCACCTTGCCGGCACCCTTACGGGCGCCTTGCATTTCACTCGACCAATTTTCACCGGTCACCTCCCGGGCGCCGCAGAATATGTGACCACACATGCCGTAAAAATAAAAAATCGGAAGGTCTAAATCAACGGCAAGCCGCCGGGTAGGGAAAATTGTACGGGGCCCGGTTTATATGTGACCTAGGCACTAGCAATCAGTTCTGTCTCTTACTGTTAGACAATGAATCGTTTATCGTTGTGAAATTGGTCAAGATTAGTAAGCGTTTGTAGACACGCTGTTGCTAGCAGTTCACAAGCACTATTTGCAGACACAATTGGTTGAATCTGGTTGAAGTTGGTTGAAGTATACGAGTTATGCCCTATTACAAGTTCTTGTTTTACTCTCTCTGGAACCAGGTTCTTCCATGATTCTGAATTGGGAGCTATCGATCGTAATGCACTTGCTGGTCTCACATCAATAGAGAAAATGTAAGGAAACTTTCTGATTTCAGTTCTTATTGTTGTTATTTTCTTGCCTTCTTTTCTGGAGCTAATGACTACAACCCGATGGCATTTGATGCGAGTAAAACGAAATGTACTAAGTCTAAATATACAGATTAAAAGAAATGGTTTGCCTCACAACTCTAACTATCGTTGCTATCCTTCATGTGAATGGTCTTTGTAGCGAGGTATATAATCATTGATTTGAATTAGACATCAATTATATCTTTGAAACGCTAAGCATAAGCGACGTAGGACTTAAATATGTACATTTCATTTCCAATCACAGAAAAGAATAAGGGACTTTGCGTTAGAAGTCTGCAACATGTAATCAAGACAACTCAGGTGCACTTCTAGAATATTAATGGGAGCGGGGGATTTTGTGGTTCATGCGATCTTTTTCTACAAGTGCTTTGCTAAAATCCATTTATAATATTCAGGGGAGGAACTTGAGCCCCCAGGACCCTTCTACCACTATTTCACTACCCTTTTCTCTTATCATGCAGGTCTACATCCGATAATCGTCTGTGTTGTCTTCTAGAGGACAACGTGAACTTCACCTGCGCTAGGACATCACCGACGGGTCCATTGGACACCTGTAGCAGGCTCTATCCGAACTTGGCCTTGAGGATTGCAGGATGGGTCATGGGGTTGTTGGCTTTGGGCGGTAACGGGATCGTTCTCTTTGTTCGGATACGTGATATGAAGAAGCATACATCTAAGGTTCAGAACACCATGATTGGTAGCTTAGCAATGGCTGATATTCTGATGGGACTGTACATGATCATCATCACTTCTGCTGAAGTTTACTATGGTAATGAGTTCTATCTCAGTGCTCCTCAATGGCGGGATTCTATCATGTGTCGATTTGCTGGTTTCATCGGGTTTCTCTCGAGTGAGGCATCGGTCCTTACCTTGACCCTGATCACTGTTGATAGGTTCATTAGCATCATGTTCCCCTTCGGGAAGCTTAAGATTCAACACAAGGAGTCCTTGATTCTCGTCGGGGCAGTCTGGTCATTTACCATAGTGTTAAGTCTGGGATTGGTGATTGTTACATCCTACAGACCAGATGTCTACGGACTTTCCGACGTGTGCCTTGGTCTCCCGCTCCATGTCGATCCACAGGACACAGGAATACTGGTTATCAGCGGAGATTGGAATATTGGGTTTCAAGTTATCTACGAGAACACTAACAAAAGTTTTAGACCTCCATGGTTATTCTCCATTATAATCTTCATTGGATTAAATTTGATGTCCTTCGCTTTCATCTTGGTCTGTTACATCCTGATCTTCATCAAGGCCAGTCGGTCTTCGGCTAAAGTCCGCAACAGCCAATCCAATAAGCAAGAAACCAAATTGGCCTTTCGTATGGCACTGCTCGTTGCTACCGACTTCGCCTGTTGGATGCCAGTAATCATCATGGGCATCCTTTCTCAAACTGGCGCCGTCACCCTCGATCCTTCCCTCTACGCCTGGACAGTGATCCTCATCGTCCCCATCAACTCATCAATCAATCCCTTCCTCTATACCTTCATTATGTACATCGATGACAGAAAGAAGAAGAAGAGAAAGAGCAAAGACAACCAAGTGAACTTACCAGAAGTGCAAACCAACGCAGTGTAAATCAGCCTCCTGTCAACGGTTACCGACCAAAGATCCAATCTCTCGCGTGTAAGGTAGTGGAGTTCAGCCATCACTTGACAATTGTTATTATTATTTGCTTATCTTTTAAAATATTGTTATTAACATTATGCCCAAACTTTTTATATTGATAAATACTATGTTTCCTACGAGATGCTATATATATACATATATAATATTTGTTTTTGTTTTATCAGCGCTCAGATCAGTTTTCTGTTAAAGCGCTTAATAAGAATAAATCATTATTGTTGCTAATAATAATCATATATTAGTGGCAGAGCACGCTTTTTATACTAAAAAAACCTCTGCCTGCAGAAAGATTTAAGATATGTTGATGGAATATACAGCCGACGGGGCTGGCCGTCTAATGGACCGTCAATGTCACACTCGTGGGCCTCCTAACAAATCATTGTTTAGGGTTCACTCCCGCCCCCCCCCCCCCCCGCTATGGTTTTCGTGAATCTTGTGTCAAAGTTGGTCCCGTCGGCTGTCGGTTTAATAGGCTATGGGTCTCGTGAATCTTGTGACAATGTTGGTCTCGTAGGCTGTCGGTTTAATGGGCTACGGGTCTCGTGAAACTCGTGTCAATGTCGGTCTCGTCGGCTGTCGGTCTAATGGGCTACGGGTCTCGTGAATCTTGTGTCAATGTTGGTCTCGTAGGCTGTCGGTCTAATGGGCTACGGGTCTCGTGAATCTTGTGTCAATGTTGGTCTCGTAGGCTGTCGGTCTAATGGGATACGGGTCTCATGAATCTTGTGTCAATGTTGGTCTCGTCGGCCGTCAGTCTAATAGGCTATGGGTCTCGTAAATCTTGTGTCAATGTTGGTCTTGTAGGCTGTCGGTCTAATGGGCTACGGGTCTCGTGAATCTTGTGTCAATGTTGGTCTCGTAGGCTGTCGGTTTTATGGGCTACGGGTCTCGTGAATCTTGTGACAATGGTTGGTCTCGTAGGCTGTCGGTATAATGGGCTACGGGTCTCGTGAAACTCGTGTCAATGTCGGTCTCGTCGGCTGTCGGTCTAATAGGCTATGGGTCTCGTAAATCTTGTGTCAATGTTGGTCTCGTAGGCTGTCGGTCTAATGGGCTACGGGTCTCATGAATCTTGTGTCATATTGGTCTCGTCGGCCGTCGGTCTAATAGGCTATGGGTCTCGTGAATCTGGTGTCAATGTTGGTCTCGTAGGCTGTCGGTCTAATTGGCTACGGGTCTCGTGAATCTTGTGTCAATGTTGGTCTCGTAGGCTGTCGGTTTAATGGGCTACGGGTCTCGTGAATCTTGTGACAATGGTTGGTCTCGTAGGCTGTCGGTATAATTGGCTACGGGTCTCGTGAAACTCGTGTCAATGTTGGTCTCGTAGGCTGTCGGTTTAATGGGCTACGGGTCTCGTGAATCTTGTGACAATGGTTGGTCTCGTAGGCTGTCTGTATAATGGGCTACGGGTCTCGTGAAACTCGTGTCAATGTCGGTCTCGTCGGCTGTTGGTCTTATTGGCTATGGGTCTCGTGAATGTTGTGTCAATGTTGGTCTCGTAGGCTGTCGGTCTAATAGGCTATGGGTCTCGTGAATGTTGTGTCAATGTTGGTCTCGTAGGCTGTCGGTTTAATGGGCTACGGGTCTCGTGAATCTTGTGACAATGGTTGGTCTCGTAGGCTGTCGGTATAATGGGTTACGGGTCTCGTGAAACTCGTGTCAATGTCGGTCACGTCGGCTGTCGGTCTAATGGGCTATGGGTCTCGTGAATCTTGTATTAATGTTGGTCTCGTAGGCTGTTGGTCTAATTGGCTATGGGTCTCGTGAATGTTGTGTCAATGTTGGTTTCGTAGGCTGTCGGTCTAATAGGCTATGGGTCTCGTGAATGTTGTGTCAATGTTGGTCTCGTAGGCTGTTGGTCTAATTGGCTATGGGTCTCGTGAATGTTGTGTCAATGTTGGTCTCGTAGGCTGTCGGTCTAATGGGCTATGGGTCTCGTGAATGTTGTGTCAATGTTGGTCTCGTAGGCTGTCGGTCTAATGGGCTACGGGTCTCGTGAATTTTGTGTCAATGTTGATCTCGTAGGATGTCGGTCTAATGGGATACGGGTCTCATGAATCTTGTGTCAATGTTGGTCTCGTCGGCCGTCGGTCTAATAGGCTATGGGTCTCGTGAATCTTGTGTCAATGTTGGTCTCGTAGGCTGTCGGTCTAATAGGCTATGGGTCTCGTAAATCTTGTGTCAATGTTGGTCTCGTAGGCTCTCGGTCTAATGGGCTACGGGTCTCATGAATCTTGTGTCAATGTTGGTCTCGTCGGCCGTCGGTCTAATACGCTATGGGTCTCGTGAATCTGGTGTCAATGTTGGTCTCGTAGGCTGTCGGTCTAATGGGCTACGGGTCTCGTGAATCTTGTGTCAATGTTGGTCTCGTAGGCTGTCGGTTTAATGGGCTACGGGTCTCGTGAATCTTGTGACAATGTTGGTCTCGTAGGCTGTCGGTCTAATGGGCTACGGGTCTCGTGAATCGTGTGTCAATGTTGGTCTCGTAGGCTGTCGGTCTAATGGGATACGGGTCTCATGAATCTTGTGTCAATGTTGGTCTCGTCGGCCGTCGGTCTAATAGGCTATGGGTCTCGTGAATCTTGTGTCAATGTTGGTCTCGTAGGCTGTCGGTCTAATGGGCTACGGGTCTCGTGAATCTTGTGTCAATGTTAGGCTCGTGGGCTGTCGGTCTAATGGGCTATGGGTCTCGTAAATCTTGTGTCAATGTTGGTCTCGTCGGCTGTCGGTCTAATAGGCTATGGGTCTCGTAAATCTTGTGTCAATTTTGGTCTCGTAGGCTGTCGGTATAATATGCTACGGGTCTCGTGAAACTCGTGACAATGTCGGTCTCGTCGGCTGTCGGTCTAATGGGCTATGGGTCTCGTGAATCTTGTGTCAATGTCGGTCTAATGGGCTATGGGTCTCGTGAATCTTGTGTCAATGTTGGTCTCGTCGGCCGTCGGTCTAATGGGCTACGGATATCGTGAATCTTGTGTCAATTTCGGGCTCGTTGGCTGTCGGTCTAATTGGCTACGGGTCTCATGAATCTTGTGTCAATGTTGATCTCGTAGGATGTCGGTCTAATGGGATACGGGTCTCATGAATCTTGTGTCAATGTTGGTCTCGTCGGCCGTCGGTCTAATAGGCTATGGGTCTCGTGAATCTTGTGTCAATGTTGGTCTCGTAGGCTGTCGGTCTAATAGGCTATGGGTCTCGTAAATCTTGTGTCAATGTTGGTCTCGTAGGCTCTCGGTCTAATGGGCTACGGGTCTCATGAATCTTGTGTCAATGTTGGTCTCGTCGGCCGTCGGTCTAATACGCTATGGGTCTCGTGAATCTGGTGTCAATGTTGGTCTCGTAGGCTGTCGGTCTAATGGGCTACGGGTCTCGTGAATCTTGTGTCAATGTTGGTCTCGTAGGCTGTCGGTTTAATGGGCTACGGGTCTCGTGAATCTTGTGACAATGTTGGTCTCGTAGGCTGTCGGTCTAATGGGCTACGGGTCTCGTGAATCGTGTGTCAATGTTGGTCTCGTAGGCTGTCGGTCTAATGGGATACGGGTCTCATGAATCTTGTGTCAATGTTGGTCTCGTCGGCCGTCGGTCTAATAGGCTATGGGTCTCGTGAATCTTGTGTCAATGTTGGTCTCGTAGGCTGTCGGTCTAATGGGCTACGGGTCTCGTGAATCTTGTGTCAATGTTAGGCTCGTGGGCTGTCGGTCTAATGGGCTATGGGTCTCGTAAATCTTGTGTCAATGTTGGTCTCGTCGGCTGTCGGTCTAATAGGCTATGGGTCTCGTAAATCTTGTGTCAATTTTGGTCTCGTAGGCTGTCGGTATAATATGCTACGGGTCTCGTGAAACTCGTGACAATGTCGGTCTCGTCGGCTGTCGGTCTAATGGGCTATGGGTCTCGTGAATCTTGTGTCAATGTCGGTCTAATGGGCTATGGGTCTCGTGAATCTTGTGTCAATGTTGGTCTCGTCGGCCGTCGGTCTAATGGGCTACGGATATCGTGAATCTTGTGTCAATTTCGGGCTCGTTGGCTGTCGGTCTAATTGGCTACGGGTCTCATGAATCTTGTGTCAATGTTGGTCTCGTAGGCTGTTGGTCTAATGGCTGATGGATCTCGTGAATCTTGTGTCAATGTTGGTCTCGCAGGCTGTCGGTCTAATGGGCTATGGGTCTCGTAAATCTTGTGTCAATGTTGGTCTCGTAGGCTCTCGGTCTAATGGGCTACGGGTCTCATGAATCTTGTGTCAATGTTGGTCTCGTCGGCCGTCGGTCTAATACGCTATGGGTCTCGTGAATCTGGTGTCAATGTTGGTCTCGTCGGCCGTCGGTCTAATGGGCTATGGGTCTCGTGAATCTTGTGTCAATGTCGGTCTAATGGGCTATGGGTCTCGTGAATCTTGTGTCAATGTTGGTCTCGTCGGCCGTCGGTCTAATGGGCTACGGATATCGTGAATCTTGTGTCAATTTCGGGCTCGTTGGCTGTCGGTCTAATTGGCTACGGGTCTCATGTATCTTGTGTCATTGTTGGTCTCGTAGGCTGTTGGTCTAATGGCTGATGGATCTCGTGAATCTTGTGTCAATGTTGGTCTCGCAGGCTGTCGGTCTAATGGGCTATGGGTCTCGTAAATCTTGTGTCAATGTTGGTCTCGTAGGCTCTCGGTCTAATGGGCTACGGGTCTCATGAATCTTGTGTCAATGTTGGTCTCGTCGGCCGTCGGTCTAATACGCTATGGGTCTCGTGAATCTGGTGTCAATGTTGGTCTCGTAGGCTGTCGGTCTAATGGGCTACGGGTCTCGTGAATCTTGTGTCAATGTTGGTCTCGTAGGCTGTCGGTTTAATGGGCTACGGGTCTCGTGAATCTTGTGACAATGTTGGTCTCGTAGGCTGTCGGTCTAATGGGCTACGGGTCTCGTGAATCTTGTGTCAATGTTGGTCTCGTAGGCTGTCGGTCTAATGGGATACGGGTCTCATGAATCTTGTGTCAATGTTGGTCTCGTCGGCCGTCGGTCTAATAGGCTATGGGTCTCGTGAATCTTGTGTCAATGTTGGTCTCGTAGGCTGTCGGTCTAATGGGCTACGGGTCTCGTGAATCTTGTGTCAATGTTGGGCTCGTGGGCTGTCGTTCTAATGGGCTATGGGTCTCGTAAATCTTGTGTCAATGTTGGTCTCGTCGGCTGTCGGTCTAATAGGCTATGGGTCTCGTAAATCTTGTGTCAATTTTGGTCTCGTAGGCTGTCGGTATAATGTGCTACGGGTCTCGTGAAACTCGTGACAATGTCGGTCTCGTCGGCTGTCGGTCTAATGGGCTATGGGTCTCGTGAATCTTGTGTCAATGTCGGTCTAATGGGCTATGGGTCTCGTGAATCTTGTGTCAATGTTGGTCTCGTCGGCCGTCGGTCTAATGGGCTACGGATATCGTGAATCTTGTGTCAATTTCGGGCTCGTTGGCTGTCGGTCTAATTGGCTACGGGTCTCATGTATCTTGTGTCATTGTTGGTCTCGTAGGCTGTTGGTCTAATGGCTGATGGATCTCGTGAATCTTGTGTCAATGTTGGTCTCGCAGGCTGTCGGTCTAATGGGCTATGGGTCTCGTAAATCTTGTGTCAATGTTGGTCTCGTGGGCTGTCGGTCATTTTTTTACACAGTGGCTCAGCATCCAGTATTGAAAGTGGCTGATGGAACGATAAAGGTCTTGGAGATAATTTACTTCTCGATGTATATACAAATGAAAATGTTATCATTTCATGTGCCTTGGATGGAAACTATTTTCTCAGTCAATGGACGGTATGTGTAGGGGGTTTTACGGTGAGGGGGGGGGGGGGCAAATTCTGAAACATAATGTATTATATATTTTAAGGTTAAAGGGGTCGGTTTTCCCTAATAAAAAACAATTAGAATCGATCGAGCTGCCACAGCATATAATGAAGAGAAAAGAGGGGAAGTATATTCATAGAATGAAACAAAAAGTACTTCAATTTAACTCACAAGATTGCATTCAAGCTGATAATTGACAAATTATTGTGTTGTTCTGTAGTTGATCGCAGCACCTTGTAAACCAATTAGGCTGCTAGACAAACTGTATCTTAGTGTTAATAATTTGTTTCATTAAATGTGTATAATATGGAGGGAGATATATATTGTGTTCTGTTGTAAATACTCTCACACCGTGATATATAATAAGTAATGATCATAAATGTTTCTAGATATTGCTTGTCATGATGAAAAGGTCAAGACAATTCTTCAAAACAATCATTTATATTTTATAGATTGTTATTATACATATATATGCATCATATTGTGTGGATAATGTGACACTATATCATCCATTTTTAATGAGCAGACTCGTGCAAATTATTTTAGTCCGAAAAAAATTAAAAAACAAAAACAAAGCTCTGCTCTTTCTTGCAAGAATCTAATTAATGGATTGTAGGGTATTTACGCTATTATTATCATTAGGTTACTATTGTTCTTAATGTGTTTTCGTTTGTATTTTTGTATTATGGTGAAAATGCTATGAAAATCAATATAAGATTTCGTTTTTATGTTTTCTTATTGTCTCGATTCGCAAATATATGTAGCATCCGTATTTATAAGTAATAATATTTAGCCATTTCAATAGATCTTAGTATAATTGTGTAGCATTTAAATATTGCAGAGGGGTACATTGCATACATCTTTTTAAATTGTTTTGTAAATATCTTAATATTATGTTTTTGTATGAAAACACATTATATACATGTACATCAATAAATATAGATATAGAACGCTATTCAGTTGATTTAACTTTTAAGGCATTTGTATACGCAATTTGGAAATTTATTGTATTTACTAGAGGATTAGTTATCAAGATTATAATCTTCTATTTGTTTCATTACAGACCGTGTTCATTGTTAAAGTCAACGTATAGCGGCTGACTGACACAAATAGACAGCAATCTTATTTATGAACACGGCCTCTTTTATGTTTGGCTTCGTGCCAGTATTGTAAATTGTAATGGTAATATTAGTCATGACGGGATTTTATTTGGAATTAAGAGAATAAATAGAATTTAAATTCTTCAGTAGGCTACATACTTTATGTACGTGTCAGGTCTTTTTTTATATTTTAAGTTATCCAATTCTTTATGCTAAACAGTCACCAGTAACATGATGAGGGATTACATCAATTTAGCCCAATTATGTTTAAGGTTCATAATAGTGGGTTCTTATGGGGAATTTGACACCGTTCCAGTGTTTACCCAATAAAAGTTATTGTCAATCACCAAGAGCGGCCTTCACTTTACAACCTGCAGATCTTCTACAATTTACTGTGCCCTATATAACTAGCTGAACCTGAATTCTCAAAATAACTACATTTCCCCTCACCCTCAAGAGCGAGGGGAAGCCGTTGGTCCACGAGTAATTTCGCCGCTTGGACAACAAATTTTGCTGCCTAGCTGAGAGACATGCATGTGCACGTATTAACTGGTAATTCAACCATATCTGCGTGGCGTCAGCGAATTATGATGCAATACACATGACCACTGATTACTATATGGCTTCAGTTAGTTTCACAAAGTCTTGTCTCGATAGGTACTATATATGAACATTCTATAAAGAAGGGGCCATGCATGGATGCAAATTATTTAAATTTCAATGAATTTCCATATTTCTCTTATAGTGATCCATATTAATTTTTAATGTAATTTCTAAAATGTTTGTTTACGTACATATTTAAAAGGCGCCTAAAAGATAAGAGTTCTGGTTACAAAAAATTATAAAAAAATAATTCTCACAGAACCAAACAAAACTTACGCTGAATGTTCAAGAATACAAATAAATGTCACTTGCCAAACAATTTTGGTAGAAAATGTATACTGGCTGAGTAATGAGAATATAAATACGATGAAGAAATCAAGGTAAGTAACCCCGACACCATTTGTGTAGTCCCATATACATCTTTCTGTGTACAGTGCTTGTTACTTTACCAACTTGGCCAAATTTATTATGATTTTTATGACTCCAGAACCTTCCAGTACACCCTAATACTTACATGCTATATGATCAACTTTTTCTGATTCATTCCACACCTTTTCGTTCACAATGCAATCGCATAACCAGAACTCACCTTTATCTTTAAGCATTCCATGGAATCGATATGAGCGAATAAGAAATGTTGCCGTTATTATTATTATTAGTATTAATATTATTTAATACATGGTGAAAACATATTGCGTTGTACTAAGAGCGTATGTGCTAATAATTATGACTTCACGGGCTTGATAAGTACAGGAAAGGGTGCAATTGAAATAACGCCTGATTGACTGATATAATTATGGGCCAAAATGAACCTTACAAATGGGTATGGGTTTAGACGATTCAGCCGCATCCCTATCTAAAACCAAATCTGAGTAGCCCCTCCCCCTGGATATATTGATTGATTGATGGTTGGTTTTGTTGGTTGATTTATTTATTGGTTGATCGAATGATTTGTTCGTTGATTAACTAATTGATTAGTTGACTGACTGATTGATTAGTCGATTGATTTATTGTTTGAATGATTGATTGATTGATTGATTTATTGAATTGCATTAATATGTCATTAATTGGTTGATTGATTGAAAGATTCAGTGATTTATTGATTGAACTAATGATAACATGAATGATTGATTGATGCATTGCACGATTAGATAGCTTGATTCATGTTATTCGTCAAGTATGATGCAAATTTAAGTCTTGTCCAATATACAAGACAAAGATAAACTTGCAAAAGATGACACGTGGAAAGCCAATATAATAAGCATAATTTACCTATATGGTTTTTAAATTTTAACATTAATGAGGCATAATTACATAAATTTATATAAAATTAACATATTGTTATTTTATATATAACAATCAATTCATCCCTCCCATTCCAACTTTAATTTAAACACAATGTGATGTCACATTATTACTTGATAAACAGCATGAATCAATATTATTTTGGCTATTTTATGCAAATCTATGCAAATTTCTGTGAAAATGAATGTCATGAAGAGTGCCATACAAAGCAATTTTCAATAAAACTGGGTGAACTACGGTAAAAAATAAAATAATGCGCGGGGTTTAGAGTGAGGCAATAGATTATACATTTATCCTCACGGGAGTGAAGTAAGAGAAAGAACTCAAGAGAAGCATTAATTTTGTTCATAAGTCAATTTTTATCGTACTGTTACGGCCCTCTATCCCAGAACGGGTCCTGGATGCTGGAGGGCTGGCCTGTCCCTTGCCTCTATCACCGTCATCGGACGAAAAAATTGCCATCCTGAATAATGCGAGCGGTTTCAATTTGGCTTGTAGTTTAGAGGCCCTGACGTGGCTCCGTTTTCCCAAAATATATGAGTGTGGAGATGAGAGGTGTTTTGGATAGCTGGACGTGTATTCTCTATGAGAGGATTATATTACATCAGTCTATGGAGACTCAACTAATTACACATTATGAAACGATGGATTGTTTAACTGTATACTTTATTAATACAAACATAAATCAACTTCTCCAACACGTTATCATAGTTAACACCGACACCAATTACCTGGATTCATCTCAACAAGTAGTAAAGGCAGGGATTGCCTTTTGTAGGAACTCTATTTCTCGCTTCCAGTCCTTTTCCTTTCTTTAGCTCAGCTGGAGCAAAGCGGAGAGTTCCCTATCTGACCAAGACGAGAGCTAGCGTCGAAGTGACGAAACACCGGCACATTACTGGTATTTATAGCATCTGAGACGCTCTGCGAGCTGCTTTACGCATGGTGCGTCCGTAATCGCGCTCTGAGCCCTTACGCCCCAAAAGCTTACTGCCCTCTACGTTTTCTGCAAGATAACTACCTGTAACGGGCTGGTCCGTTACAGTACATCTCCTAAATATTCAGTTCCTAATTATATGCAAATTTATGCTAAAAGGTAAATATTTATTAGAATAGTGATATCGACTCCACTTTGGCTTTTTCGAAAGGAAATTAGTAGTAAGCAGATAAATAAAAAACGTTTAGAAAGAGAGAGAAGAAGGAGAGAGAGAGAGAGAGAAGGGGCGCGAGAAAGAGAGAGAGAGAGAGAGAGAGAGAAGGGGGCAAAAAAGAGAGAGACACACAAATAGAGATGAAGGGTGGTGACGTTTAAAGGTCGGTCCCCAGAAGTACATAATCATATCTGATTGATACACGTCTGTAAAAACCCAACACACACACACATACACATTCCTAGCTCATTTTTCCTGATTGAGGTGTCATATGAAAGGGCAGAAAATGAACTTTCTAGAAATGTGATTTTGTCTTTGAAATTCAGATACCGTCCGCCAAATGACTTTTTAGTACCCTTTCTTTAAATCGATTCTAATCACTCATGCGTGAAATATTGATCATGTGATTTGCATCAAATGAAAGAGGGGGATATAAGCTTTAAAATATTTGTCATTTATTGATTATTATTGCGATTAAGTTATGATGAAACATCGATAATAGAACCTTGCAAACTTGCATTAGTAGTAAAGCCGTGGATTTAATCATTTGCATATTGTATTGTTTATAGTCGGTTTCCAGCTTGACTGATTCTATTGTTCTGTAATCCATTGTCTGTATTTCGTTTTGGATCTACATTACATGCGAAATGCTGGAACCTTGGGAGAGATTTTTTAGATTTCTTTGGTTTTTTGTATAAATACACAATTCGGCACTTTAAGGGTTAATAGACCAACTAACCTTTTCTTTGTCACAAGTGCTGATTGACACAGTTGCTCATCTGCCACGTGTTGAGACCGGGGCAAAACAAAATACAAGAATAAACAGGTGTGCCTTTTTGCAACGCGAAAACCAAAAGAGTTGCAAACTAACCGATTTTATGTCTTACCGACATGACACTTCGTTTTACACGTGAATAGACTACCATTACACTAGGAAAATTTTGAAAAATTACGAATCCCTTGGTATAACTATCCTTCGATAAGTGCAGCGTCGCTCAGGGAAATCTTTTTGCATGGTGCATAAGGTATTAACAAATGTATTTTTAATACATAGCTTAGTTTTAAGAACACCATTTGGACGCTTCTATACTCCAGAATAAAATAGCGGAAGACCCATAATTACACGATGGAGAACAATAAGTTCAAGAAATCAAGAGTCAATGGGGCTAGTTGTGCCATGCACCAAGGGGATTGTCAGTTGTTCTTCCACCATTTATCAGGCTCATCAGGAGTTTGGGCCCGTTATTAACAATACTCCATCTTGGTGGTGGGCCAGCAGAGCAATGCACCAGTTCCCCGTGATGCAAAGTAAAATGGAATAATTAATATATAATGACATAAAAGATAGAAATACAACATGAAAATAAGCTAAGTCAGAAGCACAAGAGAGAAAGCATTAGGGGACACTTGTGGATCTGGTGATGCCCTCCCCAAGACTGAACGCCCTTAGATTTAATGTACTTTCTACACCCCTGTGACAACTTTTCCACTGTCATTATATGACCTCACCGGAAGTGTTTGATTATTATTGGATCGATGGTCTTATCGAGGGGATCTTCGGTTGGCTATCGTGACCTGAATAAGTTGACAGGTCCATGTTGCGCTGAGTATTTCGAGGAAAGGTCAGTGCAAGTCTATCCAATAATTTTCAATTGATATGATAAATATAGCACATATATACATAGATTATTAAGAAGGGTCACACTTTCTCGATTTTCAAACTATCATATCACTTCAAAAGGAGTATTCCACGAGTAAGATAATATATATATATATATACATGTATATGTATTTTTTAAAATTATTTTACAGAAGCTTACTCTTCTGAAAATATTTATTCTATGGTATTCACCTATCATGAAACGCACTACTGAGGCATGTTGGTGTATATGGACTGATAATTATACAATTCTTGAAAACTTATCCTTTCTCAAAAAGGTTTAACGACTTTTCATTTCATTCCTTTTAATATGTATTGGTTTAAGTTATTCGATAACATATCTTATTTATTTTTTAAACACTGAGATAGTAGTTGTAGACTAAGTGAGGGATACTTAGTGCGACTTATTATCATTATATCATTATAACAATTATTATTATTAACTTTCTTGAGCTATCCACTGTTCTTTTCCAGTAAATATAACAATATGACGTTTATACATGCCCTTTATCTGCTCACGGATAGACTCTAACTATACATACTTTATTTGATTAGGCATATTCGATGATATGACTGTCGGACACTTTGACAAAGTGATGCTAAACAAGACCCATTATCCTTAAACAATGACATTTGTGTTTCTAAATTGGCCTGTTGTTCGTGATTAAAATAAAAGTACAGTGTCATATATATATGAGAAATTGAGACCTATGAACTAACAGAACTAAGAAAAGAACAGCTCATAGAAATATCATACATTACCTGGGTTAAAAAAATATCAGTTACAAATACGGGAGTTTGGTCTAAGTTCTGCCAAACGTAACGACATAATAATTAATATCATACAAATTCACATCCTTTGAAACAATATAGACTGTAATAAAAATGTTTACTGTTATTAATTCAAGATTCGTCCCCCCCCCCCTGCTTCAACTATGTCAACTTTGTGGCAGAACATAGGGTTAAACTGTCAGTTCATGTTGCTGAACGTTAACCTCAATCTTTGATATTCAAGTCATAGAATTAGACGTGAAATAACAAGACCTAATCACTAGAAAAAGAGAAAGAGACTTGTCAAATCTGGGTCGGAACCTGGGGTTGAAATTGTCATTTCTAAAGCATGAACTTCAACCTCAACCAATAATCATATTTCCAAAATTATCATAGGGCAGTCTGTTTATCAGACTACACTGCTACGGATAGGTCTACGTCATCGGAGATGACCGTAAAATCAACCAATCAGCGAGCGGGATTAAAACTTTATTGCCATGGCCTGTATTTCCACCTGCAGATAGTTCGCACAGTGTGGCGTAAGGCAGAACTTGACAGAAGGCCCCAGGGACGGCTCTTGCGTTGGGCAGAAGAAACAGCGGTACGGTTGTTACACGGAGACGGGAAAGTGAGGAGGGCGGGGTAACGAAGCTTCTTGTATAGCTCCAGCGGCTGGACGTCACAAACGCAGAACTGGGCTGCGCTAAATTTCACATTACGGATCAGAAAAGAATCGTCCTCCCATAAATTTGAAACTACGCATCCCAGTTGGCTTATAATGTGAATGTTTCTGTTTACTAGATACCTACCTGAATATAGCTGACTAATATTTGAAGAGTGTAACTTGCCGTCTAGAAAGGGCTTGTCTGGCCTGGTTTACCTTCACGTAGACTCAGTTTAGGGTGCGTTTCGACGACGCATTTCGGCGAGGTGCATGTTTCGCTAGCCGGACGATGAGTGATCTGTAGATGAACTTGAACCACTCAATGAACCGAAGAAGAGACATAGATTGATAGCGAGCAGGGTGCTTAGTGTTATCACGTTCAGCGGTACTTGAACACATCGGGAACAACGATGGCTTCAAGGACGTGTCTCGTCTTGGTCCTATGTGTTATTGCTTCTGCAGTATCAACCGGTAAGAGCTCGTTAAATCATATTAAAATATCCTCTAAAACTATAAAAATATTACTCTTCAATAAGAATGTCTTTTATTAATGTTATATCGATACCCATACAGAAGAAGGGGTGATAAATCCAGTATTATCCTATAAAAATGCAGTCTAATATTTCCACATTATACCCTTCACCTATATTTTCTTGCCAGTATGTTGTTTATGCATGCCATACACTCCAATGCTACTATGTTGCAGTCCTCTTCTTTTCTCTGTCTCCAAGCTCTCTATCCTCTTGTCCTCCTTGCCTATCCCTTTCTTCCTTTCTTCCTTTCATCTATTTATAATGTATATTATGTATTTGTGTATTCGGGCGTACCCTTTACAAGCTATGCTTATCGGGATTCGCGCCTTCTTCCTTGTAATAAAAGTTCTTTAATTATATTCATGTGCCTACGTATAAATTGTATTGTTTGAACAGATCTCAAATATGTTGTCAAATTGAATGGAACAAATAAATGTTCATTTGAATCGAATTGAATTGAATTGAATATCATGTTTTGTATATAGTAGGCCTGTTTTTCTCAGCCTGACATGGTTGAGGAACTAATAGTTTCATTTGTAAACTTCATTCCTGGGTTATTTATTTACATTCTTCGTTTATTTGAGTGTTGAATGATTTTTAAATAAATATTATATCGGGGTATTTTATGTAATTCCTATGAAATTAAATTATGCGTTAGCAAAATTCATAGGCATGATAAGTGCTTATCATATTTTACATGTGGAGATTTTGTAATTTCATAACGTCACTATATGCCTTTAAATAAAATACTAATAATATCAACAACACTAATAATGATAACAATAATAATGATAATAAGAGTACTACTAATGATAATTATAGTAACTAGCACTTAGTATGCTCTACATAGTACAGCTAAAGTCGGAGCGTTTAAAAAATACACTGTTGCTCATAAAGTTGAATTTTTATTTGTTACCCCAATTTATGGAATTATTTTGGCAATCATTTATTCCTAATAGATCTAGATAATAGTATACATTCTCAGTTTTTATTGAATAATAATTTGTGAGTGTTTGTTTTTCGTGACTGCTAAAGCATGTGTTTTGTTGCAAAGAAAATGCAATAAATGATCAATAATTCATTGCTTCTTACCCCCGTCCCCATCATTAACAAATCCTCTGTACGGCCATGCATTATGGTTCAAGGCATGGGCACACAGAAGATTTTTTTCTGAAGGGTTAAAAAGGGTTTTAACTGTACTGAAAGAAGATTATTTTTAAGAAGTTTTGTAATGATCTGTGGAATTAGCTGATTTGATGAAAGGTGGGATATTACTCCATTCTTCAGATTCCCTAATTTGGACTAACAATTGGTGACGATAAATGTGTTTGAATATGTGTTTTCATGTCTCTTTGTAATTTCTCTGTCTTGAAATTTGATTCATCAAAATTACATTTGACATGTATATGCCTTGTTATTTAGCATATATTGAACATACACATGCAGGGACGGATCAAGGCGGCGGCTGGGGTGTGGGCCCAAAGTGGGGGCCTAATTCGTGAGAAAATATTTAGCGGCGATTCAGCCGGCGAATAAGCGGAGGAAGAGGGGGGGGGGGTAGTGAGCACTATTTATTTATTTTTACTCAACACACACCCCCCCCCCCCCCCCTCCCCCCCCCCCCCCCCCCCCCTCTGAGCCAAAAAAACAAAAATGTGGTTACCCTTTTTTTTTTGACTTTTTGTTGTTGACAGGGGTGGGCCGGCCGGTCTTCTTAAAAAAAAAAGTTTTTTGTTTTCCTTTTTTGTTTTGCTTTCCCTAGATCCGCGACTGTACATATGTGTTTATAGTATAGAGGTGTTGTTGTTGATTGGTATATGCATTTTAGTAGAGATGCAAATGTCGAGGGTTCTCGGGATATTGAAAATATTAGTATATATAGGCTTGCATACGCTAATAGAAACTCGCTGATAAGTCAAAAGGAATTACAAAAAATATAGGTTTTGTCCGAGGGGGTTTTAATATTATTCATAGTCATTTTACAGGTTAATAGTATAGAACTATCGATTGCTTTGAGAGGCCTGGCTGTTTTATATGCTCAAGGGAACGCGCGCAGATCCTGCCATTACCCTGAGGCGCGCCGGGGTTCCCGAGAGCATATGAAGCAGCCAGACCTCGAATATTAAAGCAGTCGATATGTCTTTTATATGCCGAATTTAAACAAAAATCTACCGAGAATTCTTACCCTATCTTTTTATTGAATAAGGATTGGTTAAAACATCACGGAAAATCTGAGACACTGTCTGTTAATCTTAACTCGAAAAATGACTGAAATTTTCAATCTTTTGGGAATCGCAGACAAAAAGCACTGTATGGTGTCCGCGCTCGCACAAAGGAAATTTTAACACGTAAACCAATGGGTATCGCATCAACGTTTTACTATTTTAATGGTAACCGTAATTTTGAGGAATCTCACTCTTGGACTATTAACCGGTATTGGCATTTTTCGTTTCTTGAGAATGGCTAAAATCACGACTCGAATTTCGACCAATCAGATGGTTGGATTTCTTAAGTGAGGTATATAAAGTGGTTTAGTGACCTGACACTCAATCCAAGGATTTTTCCTCGTCATTTTTCTTGTTAAACACTTGAAAAACCATAGAGCTTCATACTTTATGAATGAGGATAGATAAGTACTCAACCAACTTATAGCAAGACGTACTTAAGTTCTAAGAGGGGCTTACCATTACAAGCCACGCTTTGCAATAAGCCTCTAGTTTTCACATGTCACATAGAAAAAGTCTTACCTTCAAACTGTAAAAAATTGTTTTATTGTCAATAATGTAACAACACTATTGCAATGCTTATAATATTGTTTCAAGAAGTAGTATCTTTCATTTTGTTAATAATATTGGTCGGTATTTTAAAATACATTCACGCATGTGAAATAAACATATTGAGAATTTAAAAGGTTGAGCCCGGCACTCAAGTCATGGCAAGACAATAATCAACATTTGTAATTTCCGCCTATTTGTGTAATGTTATCGTTATTATTATTAGGCCTATGTATTATTCTGTGCTTCGAATGAACCTTGGATAACATTACCCCGGCTTAAGCTCGGTCAATATTAGCGCCCGAAGCATTCAAGTATTAAATCCTACTAGCTACCAACTTACTACACCTGGGTGGAGAGTGGCAAATGTGGATTAATGTCTTGCTAAATGTCATTAGTGCCGTGGCAGGGATTATAACCATGTACCTTGTGATCTACATTCTAGTGAGGAGTGGCCAAGGAACTGCTCTGGTTTGTCACTTCTCCTGTGTATATTCCCCTTGTATTCACTGTCATATTTTCACTTTCAGACCAATTCCCTCTCCTAACAACCAAGCGAGTGTTCTGGCGAGGAGTAGCCGAGAATCTGCTCTGGTTTGTCACTTCTCCTGTGTATATTCCCCTTTTATTCACTTTCATCTTTTCACTTTCAGACCAATTCCCTCTCCTAACAACCAAGCGAGTGTTCTGGCGAGGAGTAGCCGAGAATCTGCTCTGGTTTGTCACTTCTCCTGTGTATATTCCCCTTTTATTCACTTTCATCTTTTCACTTTCAGACCGATTCCCTCTCCTGACAACCAAGCGAGTGTTCTGGAGAGAAGTGGCTTAGGAACTCCTCTGGTTTGTCAGGGACTGCTCACTTCTCCTGTGTATATTCCCCTTTTATTCACTTTCATCTTTTCACTTTCAGACCGATTCCCTCTCCTGACAACCAAGCGAGTGTTCTGGAGAGGAGTGGCTTAGGGACTCCTCTGGTTTGTCAGGGACTGCTCACTTCTCCTGTGTATATTCCTCTTTTATTCACTTTCATCTTTTCACTTTCAGACCAATTCCCTCTCGTGAAAACCAAGCGAGTGTTCTGGAGAGGAGTGGCTTAGGAACTCCTCTGGTTTGTCAGGGACTGCTCACTTCTCCTGTGTATATTCCCCTTTTATTCACTTTCATATTTTCACTTTCAGACCGATTCCCTCTCCTGACAACCAAGCGAGTGGTCTGGAGAGGAGTGGCTTAGGAACTCCTCTGGTTTGTCAGGGACTGCTCACTTCTCCTGTGTATATTCCCCTTTTATTCACTTTCATCTTTTCACTTTCAGACCGATTCCCTCTCCTGACAACCAAGCGAGTGTTCTGGAGAGGAGTGGCTTCGGGACTCCTCTGGTTTGTCAGGGACTGCTCACTTCTCCTGTGTATATTCCCCTTTTATTCACTTTCATCTTTTCACTTTCAGACCAATTCCCTCTCCTAACAACCAAGCGAGTGTTCTGGCGAGGAGTAGCCGAGAATCTGCTCTGGTTTGTCACTTCTCCTGTGTATATTCCCCTTTTATTCACTTTCATCTTTTCACTTTCAGACCGATTCCCTCTCCTGACAACCAAGCGAGTGTTCTGGAGAGAAGTGGCTTAGGAACTCCTCTGGTTTGTCAGGGACTGCTCACTTCTCCTGTGTATATTCCCCTTTTATTCACTTTCATCTTTTCACTTTCAGACCGATTCCCTCTCCTGACAACCAAGCGAGTGTTCTGGAGAGGAGTGGCTTAGGGACTCCTCTGGTTTGTCAGGGACTGCTCACTTCTCCTGTGTATATTCCTCTTTTATTCACTTTCATCTTTTCACTTTCAGACCAATTCCCTCTCGTGAAAACCAAGCGAGTGTTCTGGAGAGGAGTGGCTTAGGAACTCCTCTGGTTTGTCAGGGACTGCTCACTTCTCCTGTGTATATTCCCCTTTTATTCACTTTCATCTTTTCACTTTCAGACCGATTCCCTCTCCTGACAACCAAGCGAGTGGTCTGGAGAGGAGTGGCTTAGGAACTCCTCTGGTTTGTCAGGGACTGCTCACTTCTCCTGTGTATATTCCCCTTTTATTCACTTTCATCTTTTCACTTTCAGACCGATTCCCTCTCCTGACAACCAAGCGAGTGTTCTGGAGAGGAGTGGCTTCGGGACTCCTCTGGTTTGTCAGGGACTGCTCACTTCTCCTGTGTATATTCCCCTTTTATTCACTTTCATCTTTTCACTTTCAGACCAATTCCCTCTCGTGAAAACCAAGCGAGTGTTCTGGAGAGGAGGGGCTTAGGAACTCCTCTGGTTTGTCAGGGACTGCTCACTTCTCCTGTGTATATTCCCCTTTTATTCACTTTCATATTTTCACTTTCAGACCGATTCCCTCTCCTGACAACCAAGCGAGTGGTCTGGAGAGGAGTGGCTTAGGAACTCCTCTGGTTTGTCAGGGACTGCTCACTTCTCCTGTGTATATTCCCCTTTTATTCACTGTCATATTTTCACTTGCAGACCAATTCCCTCTCCTGACGACCAAGCGAGTGTTGTGGCGAGGAGTGGCCGAGGAACTCCTCTGGTTTGTGAAGGGTTGCACCAATGCTAAGGAACTCAGAGATAAGAACATCCACATCTGGGATGCTAACGGTTCAAAGGACTTCCTTGAGAAGAGAGGCTTAGGTCATTACGAAGAAGGTAGATATGACATGGTAATCGGACATTGCTCTAGCAACATTCGATCTTGGGGGTGTGTCACAAGGACTAAGATCAACTTTAAGTTGGACTTAACTATGGCAGGCTGTTCATGCCATTGTTTGCTCTCACCATTATGATCTTTAGATAATATTTTTTCCTTCCATAATGAATTATCAAAAAATGTAAATGCTGTAGATTTGTAACCATGATTTACTGTACATGTCCTTTGAGAGACCAATGCCAGTAAACAATATGGTGAGAGCGAACAGTGGCATGAACAGCCTGCAATAGTTAAGTCCAACTTAAATTCAATCTTATTCTTTGTGAAACACCCCCCCCCCCCCCCCCAGGGCTTTATACAATTAACGACTAAATTATTCATCCCCTTACCAAGTTTTGTCATTTTTTAGTATAGGAAATATGATTTGTCCTGATTTACGTTTACGTTTAAGGATGTGAAAAAAGGGAAAAAAGATAACATGAAAAGGAGTCTCATATAGTGTCAGTGCGGGTTCTATTTCATGCCAGGGCATACGAGTGAGTTGAGTAGTCTACTCACAAATAGCTCTTATCTTAATTGGCAGTATACCTAAACAGAAGAAGTATTTAAAGCTCATATTTTGAATATAGAATTACCACATGGAACTACTATCTTCATCCAGAACAACATTTTCTTTGGTGATTGTTGAACTTTAAAGACACTCAGTAGTGAGCTCTCATGGGGAATTCAACACAGTTCGGGTGTTTTCCCAATAACAGGTGTTGACAATCACCAGGGTTAGCCTTCAGTTTTATGACCGTTATACCTTATGTAATGCTTTGCTTTTCCGTCACCCGAAGACTCTCAAGTATTCTCTGAGAGATTAGGGGGGAATTCTTGACTGGCCAACGGGTTTGCTGTGTGCAGATTTGTACTCCCATTAATGGTATTTCCACCAAGTCTGGTGTCAGCAAATTATGGCCTTCTGCACATGGAAACTGACGAGTGACTCCCTTTAAAGCATTTGCCCCCCCCTCCCAATATATATGATAGTATATTTGTAAAGCGCTTAGCGACATTTGTATTAAGCGCTATATAAAAATTAAATATTATTATTATTATTATTAATTCAAATCCTACACATGTTTCATGTTAAATCTGTTTGTATAAACTTCTGGTGGGTGTTTCACAAAGATTTTAGGTCGAACTTAACTCTAAGTTGGACTTAAATATTATGTAGCCTTAAAATAAAATATATTCAAAAGCTAAACTCAAGTATTTTAGACTTTTTATAAATTCCACATCAAGAACATGAAATCTCCTCGATAATAAAAAAAAAAAAAAAATATTGAATAACCATTTTATGCCTTTTAAAATAACTTTTACAAAATATTTTCAATGATGCTAACGGCTTTCCATAAATGTTAAGTCCAATTTTAGTGTTAAGTTCTACTTAGGATCTTTGTGAAACACCCCCCAGGGGATCTTGGTCCAGTCTATTGCTTCCAATGGCGTCATTTCGGTGCTGAATACAAGGATCGTTTCACTGATTACACCGGGCAAGGAGTGGACCAGCTTGCTAACGTCATCGAGACGATCAAGAATAACCCCGATGATAGAAGGATTATTATGTCTGCTTGGAACCCTCCAGGTTAGAATCTCTCATTTTATATTTGTCTGTTTTCTTACTACATGTATTTCTTATTTTTATGTTACTTTGCTCATTTTTCGGCTGCTTTTTCTTCATTTTTTTTCTATACCATGTATCCTTTTTTGTTACAATTTAGAATTTTTATTTCCATTTCTCAATTTATGTAACATTTCCTCAGTTTTTTTTCTTTCTTGTACCATTTCTCATTCTTTCTTTTACCAATTCTCATTTTTATGTAACATTTCATTTTCTCCTACAATTTCTTCAATTTTTCATATTTTGTCACAATTTCCTTATTTTTCTAACCATTTCATATGTATGCTACTATTTTTTACATTTCTTACCATTTATCCTTTTGCTGGTATATGTATTTCTCTTTTCTTTTTCCTTTTTTCTTCTTTTTACATGCCTTTTTCTTTCGTCACTTGCACCTCTTCAGTTTTCCTAAAGTGTATCACTCACCTAAGAAATGATTTTCCCGGAAAGGCTAATGGATAGAGAGTTTTATGAATATGCAGAATGACTTTGCACACAGAACCTAAGTTGGGCATACATGTATATACTGTACATCAAGGAGAAAATGCCTATAATAATAATAACATGACATCAGGGTTTAAATTAATCCAAGGCCATGGCCTTGGATGCCCCTATGATTGGCCGCAATGCCCCTCTCATTGGCCTTGGAGATTTTGTGTGCCCTTTCCAATTCTTCCTATTTGTGCTGTAATATAGGAATGTGCCCTACAGAAGAGTGGCCTTGAAATTTAAGGCCTGTAATGATAATAATGATAATGATGGTAATAATAATGCTGATGCTGCTGATGATGATGATGATGATGATGATGATGAAAATGATAACAATGTATTCATATAGCGCATTTTCGATTTACAGCACTTTACAACTATGTTAATACAGAAGAGGTGAGCTTTTAGATTTTTTTTTTAAAGAATGATGGTTGCAAAGAAATCTGGATAGGCCATTTCACAGTTCTTTAGTGCAATAGACGCACAAGCTGACAAACTAGGACTTCAGAACATAACAAATAAATGAATGCAATACATTTACCTCAAAGTGAAATGTTGGGTCAATTCGATTCCTTTTTATTAGTCAATTCATTGCCATGGAGCAAAGAAAGTAACATGTTTTGATTTATTCACTGTCACAGATCTGCCCAAGATGGCGCTACCACCCTGCCATGCTTTTGTCCAGTTTTATTTCTGTAACGGGGAGCTTTCCTGCCAACTATACCAGAGATCAGGAGACATGGTGAGTGGACTTTGCATAAAGGTCACCACAAACGTTCTCTGGTCAGGCCTCACTAATATTAATGATAACGATACCCGTCGCCAGGCCTCTTTATGCTACAATAAAATTGTTGGTTTTGTCGATCAATCACTATGGGCCTTGCCTCCTCCATGATACGAATCAATCTTAACTTAACCCTTCTACTTCTACATCTATGGTAATACTCATCAACGCCTGTCGCGGTACAGTTCCTGAAAAGGTAACTAAATTGTTTCAAGAGCCACCTTGAACTGCTCCAAAGAAGGCAGTTCAACGATGATTTGAGGTAGCTCGTCCCAGTCCTTAAGTGTCCACTTAACTACTAAACATCTATTACGTGCATGCAGACGTGACACTCTGTGCTAAGCACGTACTATTACGCCTCTCCACATTCAGATTGTTAGCACAGCGCTATACCTACCCCTACGATGCCGTTAGCACCTGAATATCAAACTTTAGAATACGAACAGTAGATGGCGCTCTTCCACACACACACAATCAGAGATGTGAGTTGTATGTCCAGATTTCTGTGTGTCCCAAAATGCCTTAGCACATGGTGGTACAGTGTGAAAATAGCCTCCAGCATTCAAGTGGTTAAAATGATTTGAACTCCTATGCCTTACATGCACGGTTGCCATTAATTGTAAGTTGTGATGGATTATAATCAACTGCAACTCTTTATAATACAGGGGGCCGTTTCATAAAAACTTGTTATCTATAACAACTGCTAAATTTCTATGACAAATTTGCTCTCAGCCAATCATATGCCATGATTTCAGTAGCTTATAACAGTAGCTTGTAACTTGTTATTGATATCAAGTGACAAATTTGCTTTCGGCCAATCACATGCCATGATTTCAGGAGTTTATAACAGTAGCTTGTAACTTGTTATTGATATCAAGTGACAAATTTGCTTTCGGCAAATCATATGCCATGATTTCAGTAGCTTATAACAGTAGCTTGAAACTTGTTATTGATATCAAGTGACAAATTTGCTCTCAGCCAATCAGACGCCATGAATTCAGTAGCTTATAACAGTAGCTTGTATTGTTTTTTCAAATGTTGATAGATGGCATTTAGTGCCCTGCCAGGACTCAAACCGTAACATCCCCATCCCCAGGATCCGGTTATGTTTTTAAGACATATACTAGTGGGCTCTCGATCTCTCATGGGGAATTTGACATCTTTCGGGTGTTTACCCAATAACAGGTGCTGTCAATCACCAGGATTAGCCTACAGTTTTATGGCATACAGGCTTAAAATTTACTGTATGTACCGGTAATGTGCTGTATTTTCCCCAAATGGTAAAGTCCTTATCTGACATTAGCATTACCCAAAGACTCTCCGAGAGACAAGGGGTATTTCTTGTTTGGCCTACAGGTTTGCTGTGCGCAGACTTGTACACCCATTGATGGTACTTCCACCAAGTTTGGTGGAAGCGATTTATGACCTTCTGCACATGCAATCTGACCCCTGACTCCCTTTAACATTTGTCAAAATATGTCACCTCTTATTTTTTATTTTGTTTAAACTCCAGGGTCTGGGAGTGCCTTTCAACATCGCCAGTTACTCTCTCCTCACATACATGATTGCTCATGTAACTGGCCTCAAACCAGGAGATTTTGTGCACACCCTGGGTGATGCGCATGTGTATCTCAATCACATCGAACCACTCAAAGAACAGGTAAGAGACTGGGAGTACAAGACTAGCTACGGGTTTGAGAGGAACGATTTTGTCATTCTTCTCTCCAATACTATTTCACCCTAAAAGGGGAGATGGGGGGGGGGGATGAGGACTGGCCTTTTCTTAAGCCTTGTTGAAATATACATTTATTTCCACGCAAAAGAAAAAAGGCAATCACATGCACTGCACAGAGAAATGAGTATATGGGACTGCAAACACATGACCTGAAAAGTTTGGTCCAAACTTGTCAGCTGAATCTCATTACTCTCATCATATTTTGGAAATGAGACCATTTAAAATACTTTTCAGGGGAGATTTCTACTATGATTTCCTTTCAAATTGACAAACGGTGTATGAGAAACCTTACACATTATTGTTCATCGATCGTAACCATTCAAAGCTTAACCTTTTCATCATTTAAATCTGTAACTTGATTTGTTTTCTTCCACACAGCTGAAGCGAGTTCCCCGCCAATTCCCCAAGCTCAACATCAAGAGGAAGGTCACCAACATCGACGACTTCAAATTTGAAGACTTTGAGATCGAGGGATACAAACCATACCCAAAGATCACTATGCAGATGGCTGTGTGAAGGTCATTCACAATGACAGTGTGAAGATCACTATGCAGATGGCTGTGTGAAGGTCGTGCTCAATGACATTGACAGTCAAGGACAATGATAAGCATGCATGACATGCACAAGGACAATTGAGGCTCATTTTGATATGAACAATATCATTCATGCATCAAAACTGTATCGTATCTGAACCAGCCTTAATCTTAATGTAGCCTCATGCTGTGAATATCCTGCTTATGAGAAGGTGAACTATCATCCAATCTTGATTCTTTTATACATACATGTTCATAAGAGATTGGTGCAAATTTTGATTGTTTGTATGGTACCGTCAGAGGTATTGTCTATTGATATACAAGTAATAAAAATCCATGCTTTTCATCACAAATTCTGTTAATGATGCCTGGGAATTAGTTCAAAATTTGATCTTTCCGTGCTCTAGTTGAGGCTGTCTGCATCTTTCGTATGAAGCTGTCAGGCTGAGTATGAAAGGTGCAAAAACAGCTTCAACAAGAGCCGGTAGATCTTGTTCCGAATGAATGAAAAATGCATTATTTGTTTTATACAATGTACAACAAAAACTCATTGATCCTTGTTATTTGAGATAAAAAGAATCCATTCCAAGATTTGTTCGTGTCATTATCGCTGAACAAAAAAATCCAAAGGTTAATAATGTGTGCACAGAAATAAGCGCACGTACCACTATAACGGCAGTGTCATGCATTAGCAGTTAAGGAATATCCTCTGCACAGCCTGCTGTGCATTGCTTACTTTAAATTTGTTAGACAGTCTTGGAAACTATTGCACGCTTCTTTAGGAAAGATACAAACGGTGCTCGTCTCCGTAAATGAATCGCCCATCACCGCATCTAACCGATCATATGATTAGGATCTAGGAGTGAGTAAGTTGTATAATATTTTCATGTAACTGTACAAATAAACATGTATATATCAATGACAATGTTACATATTTGTGGAGATTCTGAAATGGATGGATTGGAACAATTTGTCTATAAGACATGAGTTCTCACAGAGAAAGAAAAAAAAACATATATTTATATATTGCTTGGATTTTGTCTTGTATATAGAACTTTTGTAGTAAAAATTTTAAGAGTGCTTTGTATAAAACCATTACAAGTGTTTTCTGATCTTGGATCTTCCACTATGCACTTGATCCTTTCGGTGCCTACCAGCAAGGTTTTCATACTGTATGCCAATGTTTTTGTGTAAATATACGTTCACGGTTCAAGGGTTCAAGGACAATTTTCAAGTTGTTAAATTTGTGTAAAGCCATGCACAACCATTACCAACTATATATCTTAAAAAGATTATTATTCTATTTCCATGGATCATGAACTCATTACTGAGTATCACAATAAAATATAGATAATCTATTGAAGTTTCCCATTATGATTAGTGTGGTCTACACTGCGCCGCATGACTCAGGTGACGGCTCGTGCTGTAGTGTATTGTTGTCGTTTGTGACAGGCTTACTTCTTTGATTTTGGAAATTTGGAAATATATTTGTATGTTAAATACGCAGTCAATGAGCGATTATCGCCAGGTGGTCTTTATATACAGATTCCTTTCATACACATGCCAATGTACATCGCTATTCAAGGGAGAAAAGAATAAATTCTTTATAGACGGGTTGTTCTTTCTCATAAAGATGGTTGTCTAAACTGAAGCAGGTTTGACTGTATTAAACTTTTCAGTTAATGAACGTGAATCACAATAGACAAGAAATAAACAACATATTAAAGGCAGTTGGCAATATAAATATAAATATGGAAACAAACAATAAAAATGTTATAAGAACATGTCTTCCAATTGTTTTTAAATACATTTCATGAAAATCAGTTAAAATCTATCTTTCACTTGTGAAAGTGAAAACCAAGTCTACCCTTATTCTTTGCTATTCTATACTCTAAATCTTTGTTTGACTTTAAGAGTGCCTTACATCCATCCATGTTTAGGGAAATCGTTTTCATACATCATCTGCTTCAGTCATCTGCCTGGGCTTATATTATGAATACATTGTAAACGCGATTGCAACTACACCCATGTACTTTAAAGACCGTCAATACAACTGGGCTAGAAGGGATTAGACCCCCCCCCAGCCAGGTCACTGACAGGTGGCTATCTCATCAACTCAGCTCTCAACTAACATTAGAAAAAGAGGATCATGGGTGACCAACAGGCACCGATTAGGCATTGTTTTCTATATAGAGGGCGCAAGTAGCTACAAGTAGGACAGTGGGGCTTTAAACAAAACAAAATCAAATTAGCCTTGATATTTGCAAACATGACGATGACGAGGCATTAATATACATTTGCCACTTCATACCCAGGAGAGAAATGGGGACTCTGTAGGATGCCGAAAGCCTCAGTAATTGCCATATGCCCTCACGGTGACCATATGGTAGGAACACTCCTCAGGGAGTGGAGAAGATGCACATTGTGCGTGAATTAATCCGATGACCGGGATAATAATATCTGTATATTTCATATTAAGCGCTATTTAAAGGTACTATGTCCCATTTGCAGGCCCAACAAATAAAAAGATTAATTTTAACGGAATTTGAAAGACAATACTACTTTAGAACTTACCTCAATACGAAAGGACCTGAAAATGGATTTTATTTAGTGGGAAAATAACGACCATTGGTTATCGAATCAACTTAGGTGATTGCAATCTCCTAATATTCTGATTTTCAGACCCTTTTGCCGAATGGTCGTACGTCTTGTGCTGCACAAAGATTCAATCGATTTAATTTTGGCCATTACAAGTAGTGGTTTATTGATGTAGACAAACGCTCATGTAACTGTTACACCTTGTTTTATGTATTTTATTACCAAAGAAAAAAAGATGTCAGCCAGTCACTCAATAGTGTCTGGCAGTGACATCTAGAAGGTAAACGGGTTTCCTTGCATAATTTGAACATTAGGACACTGCTAATGTTTAAATTTCACAGATAGGACATACATGACATATTCATAATTCCTGCAATGTTTTACAGAATTTGATGTTGGCTGCAAAAGGGACGTAGTATCTTAAAATCCAGATTATTATTATTAAATTATTATTTATATTATGAAATCAAAACATGAATTTTCTTGGATATTCCAGTACGGAATTGAAAAAGCCCTTGAATAGGCTTTTGTTTTTTTAATAAAGTTGCAATTGGGTAAGTAATTACATTTTAATTCCTGTCTACAAAACATTCCCAACTATTCCAATTAAAGGCTCTTGTATTACCAAAATGCATTGCATTTATTTGTTATACTGTTGATACAAACCTATGTATATACTGAAACATCAATAACAAGAAAAAAAACCCCGACATATATCTTTTTTGTTTTGCAATTCTTTTTTGTGTAATTCTGTAACCTTTAAATTTACACTGTACTTGTATACTTCGGTATATCTTTTTAAAATGCATTTTGTCTTCGTGTGCAGTCAATTAGTACAGATCTTATACACTGGTTTACAATGAGAGAGTGAGGAGGAGGGGGGGGGGTGGGGTGTAATTAGAGGTTAATAAAGAGAGAGGTCATGGATAGGCATTTTAGGGAAGTTATTTGTGTGTGCGTGTGTGTGTGTGTGTCAGTGTATATATGTATATATATATATATATATATATATATGTAATTGTAAAGCGCTTAGAGACGTTATTTCGTATTAGCACTATATATATCCAGATTATTTTTTTAAGTATTAAAATACATGTACAGTATACATATATCGGTTCTATTACCTCCTGGACAATACCCCCTGGCCATTTACCACAGGGAGAATTACCCCCCGAAAAATTACCTCCGAGGACAACCACTCCCCCCCCCCTCGAGGACAATTACCCCCCCCCTGCCCCCCGGAAAATTACCCCCTATGACAATTAACCCCCTAGGACAATTACCCCCGAGGACAATTACCCCCCGAAAAACTTCAGCTTATATAAAAACCATCTTACTATCAGGGTAGGCTTCTCCTTTATTGAACAATAGGGTAATTTTCTGGAGGTGGGGGGTAACTCTCCTTGGGGATGGTTGTCCTTGTTTTTTCGTTGGGGAAATGTTCTAGGGGGTAATTTCCAGGGGTGTGGGGTTATTGTTCTCGGGGGGTAAATGTCCTAGGGGCATCATGGGCGTCAATCCCAATTAGACCGTAGGGGGGGGGACACAATTTCAGACAGGGCGGCGCCAGGTTATTTTGTTAGGGGGCGAATAGGCGCGCCACGCAGGGGGGGGGGGGTGTCTGTGGGGATGTGCCCCCTGGTGTGTGTGGGGGGTAAGCGGACACTTTTTTTTTTTTTTTTTCGGTCTCGAAATTTGAAAATTTGACATTTTTCATCGTAGGGGGGGGGGTAAGGTCACCTTTTTTAGGTTAGCCGTGGGCATATTTTTTTTTTTTTTTAATTATTTTTTTATAATAAAAAAAAAAATAATAACTAGAAATTTAAATCGTCACGAAGACGAATAAGGTGGTCTGTCTAAGTCTTATGATAGATTTGAGAATGGGAGAAGTTATATAGACATGTAAACAATGATGATCATGATGAACATGGTGATGATCATGATAGTAAAGGTGATGATGATGATAATGATAATGTTATATGATGATAAAAACGATAATGTTAATGATGATGATGATAATGATCATGATCATGATGATGTTGATGATGATCATCTTCAGACTATGATGATGATGATGATGATGGTGACATTGATGATGACGATGATGATGATGATATTGATGATGATGATGACGATGATGAGTATGAGCATGATCCTGACATCTGATTGAAAAAATGAGGAAATATTTAGATAGCATATAGTCTCAGCTACAACATATTAAGATTTGGTTGAAAACTGTTTTGAATAACAACCGAGACACTGGTCAAAACACATTGTCATGCAGATTCATGTTTTGAAAAAAGTGACCTCCCATAGACATAACACGCAAATATGACAAATTATGCATTGTCGCCTTTAATCGAATATTTCACTATGATGACGTCATCCAAATGAAAAATAAATGACAAATTACAGATAGAGAATTATCTCAGCTACAACATATCAAAATCTGGGTGAAAATCGATCACCTATACGTGAGATAATCTCAATTAAACAAAGACAAAAATGACGTCATCAATAAAATACATTTTTTGGAGTTTAGATGCCAATATTAAGACTTTGTTTCACTTTGTACGAGTCAGGGTGGTATGAAATCATATCTCCAACTCATGCTTTTTCCAACCATGATATAAAAATTGGGGGTCAATGGACTATCTGAAGAGCTATTTCGATTTTTAAAATCGGTCGTTTTGCCAATATATGCTATGTATTACAAGAGCTCGCACGCACAGACATTATCTTAAACGGACGCTCATTCCGTTATTAATGGGCATAAAAAGGTGAACAATGTATCAAAATGCTTGAAAGAATGTGTCAGATATGATGACGGAAAAAAATTGGCGATTTCATGTTGCTAAATGCCAGGACACGCGAAAACGCGCGCCCATGCACTTGTGTGCGTTTTTTTGCAAAATGCTTAAAATGGCCTGAAACGTATGCAAAATGAATTTGAGACGATTTGAAGCATTTTTATTTTTTGCGCGCGCTCTAACGCGCGGACGTACGCATGCGCGCGCGTTTTCTGACCTGAAACTGACCGGACGGATATTGACCCTAATCATGATAAATATAAATGAGAAATGCCTTTCCGTTATGAAGATATGATCATGAGTAAAAAGTACCAAAAAAAACACAAAATGGCGCCTGGATGACGTCATGAAGACTTGATGACCTTGAAAATGTCCCTGTCACGTCTTATGACAATGACCTATGACTGTTCTAAATTTGAACGAAATTGACCAAACTGATCTTGAGTTATCGTCGGAACAAAAAAGTGGGAACAATAAATAAAAATAAAGAATAAATAAATAAATAAAGAAGAAAGAAAATTCTGACGGAAACAATAGGTGATCTGTCGTTGACAGACCACCTAATAATAATCCAAAGGGGGGGGGTTTAGGTTTTTTTAGGGGGTTTACACACATAAAAATACCAAAGGGGGGGGTTTGAACCCCCAAACCCCCCCCCCCCCCCCCCCTGCGTACGCCCCTGACTTCAACTAACAGGAACAAGAACGCAAAGGGGGGGGGGGGGGAGGTACATAGATGAATTTGTCGTTTCCATTGAACAATCAGCCATAAGATGTGGAAGATACAAGGGATTAATTTGATTCATTTCAGTTGGTGAAAGGATTTTCAATCGTAAACCAATGTTTGAACTTCCGGTAATGTGAATGTAATATTAATGAAGCTTCTATTAATAAAATCTGATCGCCTGATTTGGCTTGATTTTTCTCGATTTTTCTCAACACAGAGAGAAAGAGAGAGAGAGAAAGAAAAAAAAAAGATTTTAACCCCAAATCATGGGGGGGGGGGGACATTTCACCACCTGATTTTTTTTGGAGAGGACGTGTCCCCCCGCCCCCCTCCAGGATTGACGCCCATGCCTAGGAGTAATTTTCCCGGTGGTAATGTTCTGATGGGTAATGCTCCGGGGGGGGGGGGGGGGGGGTATTGGCTGTGGCGGGTATTTTTTTCTGGGGGATAATTTCCGGGGGGTAATTGTCCAGGGGGGTAATTGTTCTGATACGTTTGTCCAGGCGTATAATTGCAATTGCGTAAATGAGAAGGCTGATATTCAAATATCGAAAATTCGTTCGTATGATCAGAACACCATTCTAAAGTGAAAATTGTCAAAATGTAATAAAACAACTGAAAACTATTACAAATTACATTGTTTTGCATGCCCTGTGTAAATCGATATGAATAATAACCATGGATACAAAATAGGAATACGGGGAGGGGGGGGGGTGATCACTGATAAGGTCCTACCTTTACGTGATCGAGCGAGGAATTTATCTCAAGCTATATAAGGGGTTGTTTGTATTGTCTCGAAGTGTAAACATGTCCCAATCCCACCAACAACAAAAAACGCATTTTACCAATAATAGTAGTGGAAAACATGAAAGACATTTTTGGGTTGTCTTGGAGTTGTAGAATCTCAGCAGTATTTAACATGTTTAATAAGAGGTTGGGGAAATATTTTTGTTTTAAAGAAAGAAAAGGAATGGACTGGCCAGCGGCCATTCTTTCATGTTGTAAACATTTGAGGACTAAGTAGTTTAGGATTTGATAGTCGAAACATGAGTTGTGTAGATGATTAGATATGCCATAGATTGAATTAGCAAATTTTCACAATCGAATTTTGTGTTGTTTTACCTGTGAGACTTTCGCCTACTCGCGTTGCCGCAGTCATCATCAGACTGACGTTTTATTGCCGCTATAAGGGGTAGTACGACAGTCCTCCACTGGTCCTCATACATGATTAGATATAATAATAATAATTGGGTTTATACAGTGTGAGTCAAAACAAAGTTTACACCTAGAAAATTGCTAATTTTTTAAAAAGTCATCAGTGAACATTAAACTGTTATATGTCTTATGAAAGAGTGTTTTATCCCAAATCATTTGGTACTATTTTTGTGTGGTATGTGTTCACGCTTGGATGAACGGGAGATATTGTTTGCGAGAGTGCAAAAATCGACTTGCGCCAAAGTTGCCTATGTGATGTTTGAATAAAACAATTGGGATTTGGGTATTAATAATTCGGTCTGTGCAGATCCAAATAACACCCCTAACAAAATTAATCATGCCACACATATCAAATATCGAATATCAAATATCAACGAACATTTGTGCGCGTGTGTGTGGGTGTGTGTGACTTTGCCCTTTGCAAAAACATATGCAATTTCATTTGATACATTCAATCTATTCTCTCACTCCGCTAATCCCAACATAATACATACTGAAGGCATCACTTTGGCGCAAGTCGAATTTTACACTCTCGCAAACAATGCCACCTGTTCATCCAAGCGTGATCACATACCACACAAAATTGGTACCAAATGATTTGGGATAAAACACTCTTTCATGAGATGTATAATAATTTACCGTTCATAGATCATTTTAAAAATAATTAGCAATTTTCTAGATGTAAACTTTTTTTTTGACTCAGACGGTATAGCGCCTTTTCCAAAGGTTTCCCAGTCGTATCCTACACTATGCACTTATACTCAGGCGCGGATCCAGGGGTGCCGAGCGGGCCTTGCCCCCCCCCCCCCCCCGCAAAAAAAGAGAGAGAGAGAAAGAAAAGAAAAGTGGGACAAGAAGGAGCTCGGGAGAGGGGGGGGGGTGCCAAAAGGGCCAAAAATTACAAAAATACAAAAATACAAAAATACAAAAAATACGGAACAAATAAGAGAGAAGGAAGGAAAGGGAAAGAAAAAAGGAAAAGAGGAGATAAAGAGAAGGAAAAAAGAGGAAGAAGAAAAGAAAAAAAAAGGGAGATATCAGTTTTCCCGCCAACAAGTTGTAGTTCGGGGGGCCAAAATGCCCTTGCCTCCCCCCCCCCCCCCCCCCCCCCCCAAACAAAAAAGGGGGAAGGAAGGGAAAGGGAAAGAGGAGAGCTAAAAGGGAACAAAAAAGAGGAAGAATAAAAGAAAAGGGTAAAAAAGAAGGGGAGCCGAAAGGCCCTTGCCTCCACCCCCCCCCCCCTCCTCCCCCCCCCCCCAATTAGCAAACCTAAAACAAAGAGAAGGAAGGAAGAGAAAAGAAAAGAGGAGAGAAGGAAAAGAATAAAAAAGAGAAAGAAGAAAGGTAGGGGAGATCAGTTGTGATTTTCCCGCAAACAAAGTAGATCCGGGGGGGGGGGGGCACTAGCGTACTGATTGGGGGGGGGGGGAGGGGAGGGGAGAGGAGGTGGTCGGAGGGAGATGACAGATGCCTCTAAAATATAATTTAAACGTGGTTTATTTCTAATTCGATACCGGTGATTTACAAATGTTGCTGAAATTACATTAACAAATCCTCTATTTGTGCAAGGAACCATAATGCAAGGCCCTACAGAGGAACTTTTCCTGTTGGGGACCAGGGGAAAATGTAATGAATTATTGATAATTTATTGCATTTCATTTGTTTTTTGTATTTGTGGGGGCGGCGACGTACACTAGCCCTCGCTGCGTACAGCTATGATTCAGTGGCTAAGCAATGGCCTAGTTAATGTGAGGCCGCAGGATCAAAAACGTGTCGATCAGCTATATAAATGCCCTTTTGTGAAGCATTAATCATAGGCGCAGGTCCCCTAGTTGATTACCATAGTAGCACACACATGATTTAGCAGTCACGCAATACACACACTCGCAAATTATTATTCAATAACATATGAGAATGTATACTATTATCTAGATCTATTAGGAATAAATCATTGTCAAAATCGTTCCATAAAATGGGGTACAAAATAATTATTCCACCATTATGACCAACAGTGTACAAAACTCTGTCCTGAACATGTGTGCTTCTAGCCAATGTGTGACGTCACATCGATTTTAACTGTCAATTCAAAATCTCTTTATTGTTCTTTAATTTTGTTTAAACCCATCCATCACTTGCTTATCCCTTTTATGTTGTTGTTGTCGTTTTAGATAAAATAATTTTCGTGAGCACAGGTTGAGGTGTTTTGTTCCACCAAGAGTATTATTTCCATTGAATGTTCATGGAAATATACGAGTCCCGAGCAGCGGAAAAAACAACGATTAAATTCACTTCATGTATGCAAAAAAAGAGCTTATTATTCCCATTATTTGTTATGGTTTATAACCAGCCAAAATATTGTTACTTGCTTTCAAACTTACTTCATCAATCATTTTAATCCACAAACTTAAACTGAATCTTTATTACGATTGCAGGAAAGCTTCGTTGCTGCTGGTCATGTAGATCAAATCTGTTTGAAATTGAGCTAGTGATTTCTCACATTACCACTGTTTTTTTTTATTTCACACAGGAGCAGCTTTAATTAATTTGATCAGCTTCAAATCAAAAGATCACTAAAAGCATCAATGATATTGAATTATTAAACGTAATTTATTTCATATTTATTCATTCATTCAGCTATTTATAAATATCATTAAAACAATGTTAAAATAATCAGTACACAGATTTCAAAATAGCTATACTATGCAAACAGATCTGTAAGTTCCTGATAACCCAGAAAAGAACTATGAAAGAAAAACGGAATAATAAAAATCCTCTTTACATCAGATGAAATATCAGCAATTAGAACCTTATAGTTCCTCCTCGTCTGTGATCGAAATCCTTCCTCATGACAGATATCTCTTCAGATAAGACAAACAAAACTAAGAATTACGCACTTATATTTAATTTTAATACACCGTATGCCCTTACAAATTTCCGGCAACTCGCGCCTTTTTATAGGTTATAAACCAGGAAAAAGCCTGGTAGCAAGCAGGTATCGAATCTCTGTAAAGCGAAGAAATGCATGTAATGTAGGCAAGATATTGGTCAACGGACTCACACTTTCTTCCTCAGTAACGTCAGTTTGGATGATGCCCCCCCCCCCCCATGGTAATGCAAACCAAGACCTTCTTTCCCATAAGCCAATGTATGTATCCCTTTCAGAGCCTGATTTTCTTTGAAGGATAAATTGAGCGTGTGTTGTTCTTTAAATCGGCAACAATTATATTATTTGTCTTCTTTTATTACTACTTTGTTCTAATGGAATGTCTCTGAGAAGAAAGCAAATATGTGTAGAAACCTTGTCAAAAACTTGCAAAAAAGGACTAACTTTGATTTAAAATCCGAAACAAACGAGACAGCGACTTGGAACCTCCAAACGAGAAGCTAATTCCAAGTTTTTAATTTTGCTTTCCTGTTTACAGTTTCTGACATCAAACACAACAATTTATTCAACGAAAATGGACACAATATGTCCATAATATTTTGCTCGTTTTACTCATACATGTGGTATATTTAAAGGGCTCTGAATAAAAAGCTAATGGGTCTATTTAGGCTAACCACAAAATATTAAACAACCACCCTATGAAGGGGTAACTTAGGAAAATAAATTTCGGTTTATCTTAGACAGAGTTGTTATATGTAGTTCGAAATTGCTCTTTCTGACTGCAGTATGCTCTAATGTTATTATATCTGCACGTATAACATTTTAGTATACAGGATACAGGAAACAGTTTTTATTTTGTTTATACGTTTTTACATAGTGATTATTAATCAGAAACAGATATATTTGTGATTATACATATTTTGTATAATTTGCAGCATTTGATACAAGATACATGATACAGAAAACTCTTACGCAGTTTAGGATTGTACCAAATTTATGAGTAATTGGGGTAAAATTACATCATTATCATCAATTATGGGTGAGACAGAAAGAATGTAATATTACGGGGCTGGTATTACAAATTTGTGACGCCATAGCTTGATGCAAAGTATTTGACAAACTTTTGTCAGAGTATTTCGGAAATTTGTTCATTTCATATTTAACAAGAACTCTAGTATTCCTTTTGTAATGTTTTTCTTCTCCTTAAAGGAAAGCAGCTCCAATAGGACATTAATGATTTTTCCATCCTATTCTTTAATCTATCATAAATACCACAGAATCTATACAATAACACAATTCAAAAACTGATGCATACACAGTGGAACACATGAACAACAAACAAAATATTCATCCTTTATATTGATGCCTCTCGTATATTTTATCTACTCCACCCCCATTCACTGGTATTTTTAATCAATTTGATTCGCTTCAAATTAGAAGGTCACTAAAAGCATCAATGATATTGCATTATTAAAAGCAATTTTTTAAATATTTATTCATTCATTCAGCTATTTATAATTTTCATTAAAACAATGTACATACCTGTTAATATAATCAGTACACATATTTCAAAATAGCTATACTATGCAAACATATCTGTAAGTTCCTGATTACCCAGAACAAATCTATAAAAGAATAAAGGAATTATACAAATTCTCTTTACATCAGAATTAATATTAGCAATTAGAACCTTATAGTTCCTCCTCGTCTTTGGTCGACATCCTTCCTCATGACAGATATCTCTTCAGATAAGACAAACAAAACTAAGAATTATGCACTTATATTTAATTTTAATACACCGTATGCCCTTACAAATTTCCGGCAACTCGCGCCTTTTTATAGGTTATAAACCAGGAAAAAGCCTGGTAGCAAGCAGGTATCGAATCTCTGTAAAGCGAAGAAATGCATGTAATGTAGGCAAGATATTGGTCAACGGACTCACACTTTCTTCCTCAGTAACGTCAGTTTGGATGATGCCCCCCCCCCCCCCATGGTAATGCAAACCAAGACCTTCTTTCCCATAAGCCAATGTATGTATCCCTTTCAGAGCCTGATTTTCTTTGAAGGATAAATTGAGCGTGTGTTGTTCTTTAAATCGGCAACAATGATATTATTTTTCTTCTTGTATTACTACTTTGTTCTAATGGAATGTCTCTGAGAAGAAAGCAAATATGTGTAGAAACCTTGTCAAAAACTTGCAAAAAAGGACTAACTTTGATTTAAAATCCGAAACAAACGAGACAGCGACTTGGGACCTCCAAACGAGAAGCTAATTCCAAGTTTTTAATTTTGCTTTGTTTACAGTTTCTGACATCAAACACAACAATTTATTCAACGAAAATGGACACAATATGTCCATAATATTTTGCTCGTTTTACTCATACATGTGGTATATTTAAAGGGCTCTGAATAAAAAGCTAATGGGTCTATTTAGGCTAACCACAAAATATTAAACAACCACCCTATGAAGGGGTAACTTAGGAAAATAAATTTCGGTTTATCTTAGACAGAGTTGTTATATGTAGTTCGAAATTGCTCTTTCTGACTGCAGTATGCTCTAATGTTATTATATCTGCACGTATAACATTTTAGTATACAGGATACAGGAAACAGTTTTTATTTTGTTTATACGTTTTTACATAGTGATTATTAATCAGAAACAGATATATTTGTGATTATACATATTTTGTATAATTTGCAGCATTTGATACAAGATACATGATACAGAAAACTCTTACGCAGTTTAGGATTGTACCAAATTTATGAGTAATTGGGGTAAAATTACATCATTATCATCAATTATGGGTGAGACAGAAAGAATGTAATATTACGGGGCTGGTATTACAAATTTGTGACGCCATAGCTTGATGCAAAGTATTTGACAAACTTTTGTCAGAGTATTTCGGAAATTTGTTCATTTCATATTTAACAAGAACTCTAGTATTCCTTTTGTAATGTTTTTCTTCTCCTTAAAGGAAAGCAGCTCCAATAGGACATTAATGATTTTTCCATCCTATTCTTTAATCTATCATAAATACCACAGAATCTATACAATAACACAATTCAAAAACTGATGCATACACAGTGGAACACATGAACAACAAACAAAATATTCATCCTTTATATTGATGCCTCTCGTATATTTTATCTACTCCACCCCCATTCACTGGTATTTTTAATCAATTTGATTCGCTTCAAATTAGAAGGTCACTAAAAGCATCAATGATATTGCATTATTAAAAGCAATTTTTTAAATATTTATTCATTCATTCAGCTATTTATAATTTTCATTAAAACAATGTACATACCTGTTAATATAATCAGTACACATATTTCAAAATAGCTATACTATGCAAACATATCTGTAAGTTCCTGATTACCCAGAACAAATCTATAAAAGAATAAAGGAATTATACAAATTCTCTTTACATCAGAATTAATATTAGCAATTAGAACCTTATAGTTCCTCCTCGTCTTTGGTCGACATCCTTCCTCATGACAGATATCTCTTCAGATAAGACAAACAAAACTAAGAATTATGCACTTATATTTAATTTTAATACACCGTATGCCCTTACAAATTTCCGGCAACTCGCGCCTTTTTATAGGTTATAAACCAGGAAAAAGCCTGGTAGCAAGCAGGTATCGAATCTCTGTAAAGCGAAGAAATGCATGTAATGTAGGCAAGATATTGGTCAACGGACTCACACTTTCTTCCTCAGTAACGTCAGTTTGGATGATGCCCCCCCCCCCCCCATGGTAATGCAAACCAAGACCTTCTTTCCCATAAGCCAATGTATGTATCCCTTTCAGAGCCTGATTTTCTTTGAAGGATAAATTGAGCGTGTGTTGTTCTTTAAATCGGCAACAATGATATTATTTTTCTTCTTGTATTACTACTTTGTTCTAATGGAATGTCTCTGAGAAGAAAGCAAATATGTGTAGAAACCTTGTCAAAAACTTGCAAAAAAGGACTAACTTTGATTTAAAATCCGAAACAAACGAGACAGCGACTTGGGACCTCCAAACGAGAAGCTAATTCCAAGTTTTTAATTTTGCTTTGTTTACAGTTTCTGTCATCAAACACAACAATTTATTCAACGAAAATGGACACAATATGTCCATAATATTTTGCTCGTTTTACTCATACATGTGGTATATTTAAAGGGCTCTAAATAAAAAGCTAATGGGTCTATTTAGGTTATTTACAAAATATTAAACAACCACCCTATGAAGGGGTAACTTAGAAAAATAAATGTCGGTTTATCTTAGACAGAGTTGTTATATGTAGTTCGAAATTGCACTTTCTGACTGCAGTATGCTCTAATGTTATTATATCTGCACGTATAACATTTTAGTATACAGGATACAGGAAACAGTTTTTATTTTGTTTATACGTTTTTACATAGTGATTATTAATCAGAAACAGATATATTTGTGATTATACATATTTTGTATAATTTGCAGCATTCGATACAAGATACATGATACAGAAAACTCTTACGCAGTTTAGGATTGTACCAAATTTATAATTAATTGGGGTAAAATTACACCATTATCATCAATTATGGGTGAGACAGAAAGAATGTAATATTACGGGGCTGGTATTACAAATTTGTGACGCCATAGCTTGATGCAAAGTATTTGACAAACTTTTGTCAGAGTATTTCGGAAATTTTTTCATTTCATATTTAACAAGACAGCAACTCAAATAAAACTCTAGTATTCCTTTTTTCTTCTCCTTAAAGGAAAGCAGCTCCAATAGGACATTAATGATTTTTCCATCCTATTCTTTAATCTATCATAAATACAACAGAAACTATACAATAACACAATTCAAAAACTGATGCATACACAGTGGAACACATGAACAACAAACAAAATATTCAACCTTTATATTCATGCCTCTCGTATATTTTATCTACTCCACCCCCATTCACTGGTATTTGTAATCAATTTGATCCGCTTCAAATTAGAAGGTCACTAAAAGCATCAATGATATTGCATCATTAAACGTAATTTATTTTCATATTTATTCATTTATTCAGCTATTTATAATTTTCATTAAAACAATGTACATACAACGTTAATATAATCAGTACACAGATTTCAAAATAGCTATACTATGCAAACATATCTGTAAGTTCCTGATTACCCAGAACAAATCTATAACAGAATACAGGAATAATACAAATCCTCTTTACATCAGATGAAATATCAGCAATTAGAACCTTATAGTTCCTTCTCGTCTATGATCGAAATCCTTCCTCATGACAGCTATCTCTTCAGATAAGACAAACAAAATTAAGAATTATGCACTTTCATTTCAATTTTAATACACCGTATGCCCTTACTAATTTCCTGCAACTCGAGCCTTCTTATAGGTTATAAACCAGGAAGAAGCCTGGTAGCAAGCAGGTATCGAATCTCTGTAAAGCGAAGAAACGCATGACATGTAGGCAAGATATCGGTCAACACTTTCTTCCTCAGTAAATTCATTTTGGATGATGCCCCTCCCCCCTATGGTAACTCAAACCAAGACCTTCCTTAAATCAATATGGATAACAGTTGGAAATGTTTTGCCCCTTCTGAGGCCAAGGTTTGGATATGCCATTGGAGATTTATTCAAGAAAACATTGACAAAGATCAGTCATGATTGTTGTGTACATCATACAGCTAAGAAATTATCTACAATAATAATATTTCATCAAAACAAACAAAACACACGTGTTCATACACACATAGTCACTTCATACACACACGGCAATATGCAGTCAATGTGCTACAAGGAGAGTCGGATATTTAAACCCCTGAATAAGATAGTCTTGCAAATTTCCTTCAGGACAATCAAAAGGATAATTACTCCTCTGATAGAACACGTATTTCAAAATACAATAACAACAACTAACATTAAAGATATAGACCAGTTTTGGAAACCCTCCCGTCTCAAAAAATGAAACGGAAGCTCTTATTACCAATCATGTGAAAGAACATGTTTAGACTAATACGTGATGATACAAATTTTGCCGGGAAACCGCTTACTAATTGAAATATTTGATAAACTATCGTATTGATCCGGCCTGGATAGATATCGCGAATGCACTTTAACACTGAACATTTGGGCATATATTTTTGTTTTTTGCGAATTTAGGTTGAAGTATTGCCATCTAAACCTCTGAAGGCAATATTTAAACAATTTTAAATGGATATACCCTTGAACCGCAATTGTACCACTACCGGTCTTTATCTTTCATCGTCTAAATCATCTAAATAATTTGAGTAAAACAAAAGACTTCTCGAAATGGCGAATACGCAAAGATCATCACATTAGAAAAAGAAAAAAAAATCTCGTTTTGTTCTGATACGGAAATCGACATACATTTGACTTACATGTTTATATATTGTGTGGGGGTATCTGTTGGTGTGTTTTGGTAGGCCATACATAAAAAGCATGATTTAAAACATCCCCATTGACATTTGTGTTATATGTATTATTGTCCAAAATGTATTTGCTTAAATGTCTTTATGTTTATTTTGGCATGTACATAATTCCACAGTTGCTTATAAAAATAACGGTGGAGTACAATCTTTCCCTACCCCGTCTCTCTCTTTTTAGTTATCCGAGGGTTAAAGGAAAAAATAAGCCTGTGTTTCCCTCGAGACCTCGAGACGTATTCGATGCGCCCTGATATAGGTATGATAACTTTGACTAAAGCACCATGAGATGGACTTTATTTGGTGTCTCTCCAATTTTGCATTGAAACTGTATTTGGTTGGGTAATCCCTTTGTCAGCTCACTCAGGAAGCTATACTGGGATAGATGACATGTAATACATTCATTTGAACACACAACCGTCATGTGCTTTTAAATATTCAATGAAAATTTCGTTTGACTAATGAAAGGCATTTGTTTAAAACTGTAAGTACAAGGTCTCGGAAATATCCGAGTTCCGAGCAGCGGCAAAAACAAAAATGTTATTCACTTCATGTCTGCAAAAAAATGCTAATTATTGCCATTATTTGTTTTGATTTATAACCAGTCGTAATATTGTTACCTGCTGTCAAACTTACTTCATCAATCATTTAAAACAACATAACTGAATCCTTATTACGACTGCATGATAGCTGTGTTGCTGGTGGTCATAATGTCAAGTAGATTAAATATGTTAACAAATTGAAATTGGTGGTTGCTCACATTACCACTGTTTCGTTATTACATACAGGAGCAGTGATTGGGAATAAAGAGTGGGGTGTTACAATAATGATTTACTACCAAGTGCGTACAAGAGACTTTCACACGCAACGCAGACTGAAGATGTGATTTGGGCATCTTGTTTAAAGATAATCGGATAAATAATAAGGACATTTTTGAATTTTTGAAAAACTATAAAAAACAATGAAACAACGGAAATTACTACAAATTGCCAATTTGGTTATCAGTTTGTAACGTCATTGCCTCACTATTTATCAATTGATTTATATATTTTTATCCCATTGATTTCCCTTTTTATCCACAAAAACTTAATTTCCCCATGCCTTTGCCATGCCTTCGCCCAGGTTATATGATTTGTATCATATTGCATGCATGACATTTAACAAAATCTTTAATGAACTTTCAAGAATTGATACTATTTTCTGAATATTGTATATTATATGGATTTTGATATAAATAGTTTATCGTAATTCACATTTGTCATGATATAACTGAAACAAATTACCGTATATTAGTGCATCCACACAAAAACATATTGCTATCAATATAACTTGGATGCTGGTGTGAGGAAATATGATTCTGGGAAAATGGGAAATAAAAAAACACTTAAAGGATAGTGAGGCAATGGCGTCACGGACTCATGGTGAGTTGCCAATTTGTCTTGTGATTTTCAAAGTTGTTCATGTCATTACAAAAGCATTACTTTCTTTTAAGTTATCCGATATTTCCTCAAACTTTTTTTGATTGGTTTGTCTGATTTTCCGTTTCTATTTTAAATAAGATATTTTTGGAGTAGACTTGCCCTTTAATTCGTAAAGGTCTGGCTATTTCAGTGGCAATGACAAATTTTCATTGTAGGAAATTCAGTATAAATACGCATCGATTCTTATTTTTCGTTCTTTCACTTCTGATATGTCGCCCAGCATTTAACGTGTACCATGTTTATGCAAGTGGATAAGAAGAATAAGGGAAGCATGCATCATTTTGGACATGGATTCTCGGCTCTGGTCATTGTTTGGCTGGTTACAAGAACAACATTCTGCCAAGAAACAAGTATGTCAATAGATCTTTATTTGTTTCTTTCATTTGTATTAATTTTGAGTTGAAACATTATTCACACTGTTTGTTTATCGTAGATCACTAATTGAAGAGCGATGCTACTTTTTTGTAGATTTAAAAAAATACATTAATGTTCAACCCTTTTATCGCCTCATGTGGACTGTCTAAGGCCAAGCGATTCTACAAGATTTACTCCGGTTTTTGTTTTGCGGGGCTAATATAATATAGTTTTTAGCCCTGCCATTTCCCGGGCTTTCTTCTGTGTTCACACCTGTTTTTTTCATCTCGAAACTGGGCTAGTACCGCAAGTTCGTGGACTTAAAGTAAGGTCACAACCCCAAAAAGTAGCCTGCTCGGCGGCCGGGCGGCGAGTTCTTAGGGCATCTCTTGGTCGCCGCTGACGTTTTAGCGCGGAGTTAAAATTCCGGCGGCGCCTGCTCACTTTTCACTCGCCGCCCCAAAAAACGCTCGATGCCCGGGCGTACCTAATCGAGCGTTCGCCGTCAAGCGATTTAGGTCAGAAATAGAAGCCGCTAGGTCAACGGCTGCAGAGCGGTCAACGCCCGGTCGCCGGCCGGTCGCCGCCGGCGATCGGCCAGTCGCCTAGCGGTTTCGATTGTTGACCTAAATCACTCGACGGCGAACGATCAATTAGGTCGGTGCTCGGGCAGCGAGCGTATTTTAGCCTACGAGACACCTGCAGAAGCCCCGCCGATCACCGAACGGCCGCCGGGCAATTTCCTTAAAATCAGCCGGTGGCCGATGGGAGACCGCCTGGGAATCGGTGGGTCATCAGTCGATCGGTCACTGCCGGAACGCTGCGCGGAGAAGCTCCCCGATTTCCACAAGTTTTGACCTAAAATCGACCGGCGACCGACGAGAAATCAACAGAGCACCGCCCAGGCACCGCTGAGGCTCTACAGCTTGCTCGCCTTCCCAGAAATTCGTTGGGCGATGCCTAAATTCCAGCGGCGACTGAGCAGGCTACAAATCTGTCGGTCGTCGCTCTGAGTTGTGAATATAGCTTTGCTTCGATCCGAGCAAACTCTTATTATCATCATTATTAGTAATAGTAGAAGTAGTAGTCGTAATACAGTTATTATCAATATTATTGGCCATTGATATCATGTGATCTATCTCAAACCTAACCTTTTACACTCTCAAACTTTCATTAAAATAGCATAGTAATAATGACTGCTTGGAGGGCAATAGCACGAGTGTAACTTCCCCGAGAGCGTATAAAAACAACTATGTCTCGAAAATAAAAGGAGTCATTATTACTTTGATATACTGAAAAAAGAGTCAACTTATGACACCACCTTGGCTTTTCTCTAGTTTATCTGCACGGTTGTTTTTTATGAGTGTATCTTTGAGAGTTAGACTAGTCTAGATCTAGCCTCTAGGAATATATGTAGCATTTTGCCCTAGGCCTAATTCCTCAGAAAATTTCGAAGCTGTTGAGTGTCATAACATCGATAAATACCTTGTCCTGAAGACCTAAAGGATCATCCAAATCAAGCGAGCCTTGGATTTTGTCCATGTCTTCTGCTGAGATAGCTGGTATGTGAGTCACAACTCCCTTTCCTTCTTGTTTAAAGGTACTATGTCCCATTTGCTGGCCCAACAAATGAAAAGGTTAAATTCCAGCGGCATTTGAAAGATAATACTAATTTAGAACTTCCCTAACAAAAAGGCGGCTTGAAAATGTCTTTAAGTGGGAAAATAACGACTATTAGTTGTCAAATCGACTTAACAGCTATACAGCCAGTAAGTAATAGTCTGATTTGCAGACCATTGTACCGAATGGTCGTACGTTTTATGCTGCACAAAGATTCAATCAGTTTAATTTTGGCCATTACAAGAAGTGGGTTATTGATGTAGACAAATGCTCATGTACCCTTTTACAGCTCATTTTTTTAAATATTTATTACCAATTAGAAAAAAAGCCAGTCAGTCACTCAATAGTGTCTGACAGTAAAGTTAAGCAAAACTGGTTTCCCTTCATAATTTGAATAGTAGGATATTGCTAACGTTTAAATTTCACAGATAGGACATACATGACATATTCATAATTCCTGCAAAGTTCTACAGAATTTGATGTTGGTTGCAAAAGAGACATAGTATCTTTAAGCAATGCTGAAAAACATTTTAAAATTCTCGTCGAATTGGAAAAATCTTCATGCTTAATTTATGATGTCGACATTGTTAACATTGAGGAAAAGACGCTAAAGTCCGAATCTAATAGTTAACATTGACCTAGACCTATATAGGCCTACGTTGTCCAGCTCCGAATTCGGAAGTTTGTTTACGCTATCGAGGTCTGTGTTGATAACTTGCAGGTAGACTAGATCTAGACCTAAATAATCTTCGAATAGTTTTATGGAGAATTTCACGTACCTTTTTGGTGTTCTTGATGTCAGCAGAATTTATCAAGTCTTACAATTGATCATCATCAAGAAGTTGAAATCTAGGAAGAGTTTCTTCAGCCATTTTTGAATTTGTTTGGAAAATATAAGTAGAATCTAGGCCGGATTTAATTTAGTAGTACGATCGACATCGCCGGTCGTCTTATTAAAAAACTAAATATTAAGCGACCAATTCGCACACACACAACGTATGGTATCCGCGCTCGCTCAAACCAGATTTTAGCACTTGAACCAATGAGTATGTTAACCAGATTGAACTATTTTCCCGGTAACTGCAATTTTGGCGGGATTTTACTGATTTACTCTAGAACTATTACATAGGTTTGGCATTTTTCGTTGATTTATGGGAATGGCTACAATCACAACTGCAATTTCGACCAACCAGATGGCTGGATTTCTTAAGTGAGGTATATAATTCACTTTTAATTGGAACCAAACTGTTTAATAAACTCCCAGAGTCTATCATTTTAGCAAGTAATTTAAATTTGTTCACCAGATTGATTGTTCAATCATACCCCACCCTTTCTTCTTTTTCTAAAAAAATGTCAGCATCATATTTCTCTTTTTTTACTATATTTTTTGTATTTTAATTGTATGTACTGTGATTGTTTATTTTTGTATTTCATCTATTTTTTCATATGTATTGTAATGTACCATGTACGGAAATGCTAAAAAACAAATATGCCAAACTGAAAGCATGTTTTTTAATCACCGTATTTAAATAAACAAACAAACAAACAAAAAACAAAAATGGAATCGTAGTAGAATGCTCCCCGTATTTGCAAAGCCACATCAAATTGTCTGCATAGGACAGATAGAAACCGTTAATCTTCTATGATTATGATACGCTAAGCAAATAAAATGCAAAAGTTCTTTTTTTATTTGTTTGTTTGTTAAATTTGTTATGTTTGTTTTTCTTAACTAGTTTTTGTAATTGTTGTTAGGGATGGTATAGTCGAAATTTTCGGATTTTTCCAAAGTTGTTGGCGTTCTTGTAGTTCAATTTGAAAACATTTTCTTAAAGCCGGGAGTGTATCAAGCTGTTTATGCATTAAAAATAGCAGATTTATTTACAAAAGCTTGTCAAAGCCTTTGTTAAAAAAGTGCTTTGCGATTTCAAGTATACTATAGGCCTACAGTTATGCTAAATAAAGTGTGGGTTAATGTATGTTTCTGAAAAAGCCTCATGCTACCAGGCGAGCAAAAAAAACATACCAGCAGGAAATAGGATTCTTTATATCATTATAAGTAGGTTAACATCGATGATAGGCGTCGGCTATCATAGCCTGACTTATTTCATAAACGATGATTCTATAAACAGCTGTCCACGATTAATACGTATATTGTTTCAGCCAGTTCGAAGAATCCCATCTTCTTTACCGTGTAAAAGGGTACTAAACATAAAACTAAATGCTTTTCTTTCTTGTAGGCCAATGTATGTGTTCCTTTCAGGTCATAATTTTCTTGAAGGGCTAAATTGGTCACATGTTATTCTTCAAATCGGCAACAATTATATTTGTTTTCTTTTATTACTACTTTGTTGGCATTTATCTAATGGAATGTCTCTGAAAATAGATATATGTAGAAACCTTGTCGGAGACTTGCAAAAAAAGGACCAACTTTAATTTAATAGTAACTGCATACACAGTCCAGAGTAGAGTCACATATCCATATGCTATTTTGCACACATTACACAAGAGTCACAACAAAAAATGTAGTTAGTGGGGCTGAAGAAAAGATCGCATGGCTCAACAAAAAAGTTTGAAACAGTCCGTTAATTTCTCTGTTTCCTCGTTATGTATCAAATTCCTCCCATGGTACCATTAAGAACTCGAGGCAAATTACATATTGCTTGGTTTGCTAGATGCTAAATAGACGAATAACAGTGCAAAATACTTCGTGCGTTCTTCAACTCACAGTGATTCCCAATAGCGATATCGAAGCTTGCATAAAATGCCCACCTTTCCCCGCCCACACTCCCTCAATCTCATATTCTGATTGCGAAGATTGAGACTGCAGAGAAACTAAGAGAATGCGATCAGAGGGAAAGAGGTGAGAAAGAGACAGAGAGAGAGGGGGAGGAGGTAGATGAAGAGAGAGAAATAGAGATGAAGATGATGAGAGAGGAAGAGATTAGGAGAGAGATGAGCGAGAGAGCGAGATAGAGAGGGGGAAGTGTGTGAGAGAGAAGACGAGATAATGATGATGATGAGGGACGAAGAGAGAGAGAAAGAGAGAGGGGGAAAGCGGGAGTGAGAGATGACGATGATGAGAGAGGGTGAGAGAGAGATAGAGAGAAAGAGAGAGATGATGACGATAAGAGAGAGGGTGAGAGAGAGATAGAGGGAAAGAGAGAGATGGTGACGATGAGAGAGGGGATGAGAGAGAGATACGATAAGAGATGAGACAGAGAGAGAGAGAGGGGGACCGAGAGTGAGAGAGAGGTATAAATAGAGAAAAGGAGATGATGATGATGATGATGATGAATATGAGGGAGATGATGAGAGAAATGAGAGAGAGAGAGAGAGAGAGAGAGAGAGAAAAAGGAATCTGTAATTGGTATAGGCCTAGACTTTTAATTAATCAAGTTGAAAAAAAGGTTCTACTTTGATCGACAGGGTTTCGTAGACGGAATTTAAAAAAGTCTCATATCCGCTATATAGTTATTCAATCCCTGCTAATATATTTAGATCACTGATCATACCCTGCTACCCTGTGATTTAAATGACATCTCTAACGGACAGCTCATCAATAGACAAAAAAAAGTTTTAAAAAAACAAGTGTCACTGTAGATGTAAACCAGCTTAAAAGGGCAATCCAACATTTGTAATAAGCTCATTAAAAGTAGGGGTAATAATAAGTGAAATAGAATAGCGAAAGTTTAAAATAAATAAGTGAGTTAGAAGTAGCTAAGTTGGGAATGTTTTAAATGTTTTTCTTATTAATGGTAATCAAATTTGAGATTATATTGTGTTAAGTGTTAGAAATTAAATTAACTTAGTTATCTCAATTTATTTAGGTCAATTAAAAGGTCTTTGAATATTGTTGTTGCGCTTTGTGTTTGTTCACCTGCCATACATGATTGTTATTTTCTTCATGCCACAAAGTTCAACATACATGCAATCATTCTATTAGATATTATGCTTATTGGATTAACTTGAATTATGTTATGTTTTTTTCACCGTTACTTCTTAAATCTATTCGCATGTATGTAGCACCAGCGGACGTGGACAACCTCATGACGGAATGGAAATTATTTTAGGTAATCCTCAGACGTCCGCTCGTGGCATTTCACTGTCCTGTAACTCTCCCATGTTAAATGCTCTGTGTTGTAATTTTCTATTTTTTTCATACATGTACCTGGAAATTAAATTTAGAAAATTAATATAAATTTAAAAAAAAAAAAACTTCTATGCGAAACTCACATTATAAATGCAGTGATTAGTGACGTAGCTAATTCTCCCGTTCGTCGTGTCCACAATATTTTGTATTTGTGTTTTTTTCTTCAGTGGCTTTTACGCTTTGGGATATATTTAAAATATATTTTGGATAGCCTATTATTATAGGTCATCTAAAAGGGAAAGACCTTCATGATTAATACGTTTACAGAAAAATGATATTTGAGTAATTTGTTTGTGTTGGTACAAATGTAAGAGTTGTCCGCTACTACATTAAATCAAAGAGATACTATTTCTTTGATTACATTAACGTATTATCGATTCGGAACAAGGAACAAGGAACAAGAAATGTCAAGAGCTATTTTTAATCTTAATTAGAAATCAACATTTTCTTGTATATGCTTTACTTGCAAACACACATGCACTACTCGACACATACTTATGTATACATATATATATATTTATATATATATATATATATATATATATATATATATACACACGCACACATATATATAACTTCCCTAACGTGTTCCAAAATACCTCTACTTGACCTCTCTCTTTATTCACTTCTAATCCCCCGCCCTCTAATTCTCACATCGTAACCAATGTAAAAGATCATTTCTTGACTTCAAATGAAGACACAATACATTAAAACAAGTTGTACCGAAGTATACGAGTACAGTGTAAATTTAAAGCTAACAAAATTACACAAAAAAGAATTGCACAACAAAGAAGGTACATGTTGTGTTTTTTCTTCTTGTTATTTATGTTTTAGTAAACATATGTATCAACAGTATACAAAAGATATGCAATGCATTTGGGTATTAAATACAAGAGCCTTTTGTTGGAATGTTTGGAAATGTTATGTAAGACAAAAAAGAACATTTATTACTTACACGATTGCAACTACCTTTTTAAAATAAATTCAAGGGCTATTTTAATACCCTACTGGAATATCCAAGAGAAATCAAGTTCGAATTTCATAATACATAATAATATAATAAATATAATAATAATAATAGTCTGGATTTATATAGCGCGTAATACGAAATCCCGTCTCCAAGCGCTTTACAGATGTTATTTCCCCGGTCATCGCATCATTCACGCATAATGTGCACCATCTCTACTCCCTGGGAAGTATTCCTACCATATGTTCACTGTGAGTGCATATGGCAATTAATAACCCAAAGGCTTTCGTCATCTCACCAGGCCCCCATTTCTCTCTAGGGTGTGGAGTGGCAAATCCAGATTAATGCCTCGCCATTGTCATGTTTGCAAATTTCAAGGCTAGGTTGATTTTCGGAAATTAGTTGCGATCGTGTTAACAATGTAAGCATATTTAATCCGTAGCAGATGACTGTCGCAGATACTGTATGGAAATAATCTCCCCAAACATTGATGGGTTTTAAGGCGCTGGTTAAGTCCAACAAGATATATTTACAGAATAGCCAAGTATAAAATTAGACTTGCTCTTTACTTTCGAAAGTGGAAGATAAATTAAACTGACATTCATATGATTTATAAACTATTGCAAAACATGTTCTTATAGCTTTTCCTTTATTTGCGTACATATCCTTTTCTCCATTGCCAACCGCCTTTGATATATTGTTTTGTCTTGTTTATTTTGATTCAGGTTCGTTAACTGAAAAATGACGAAAAACTGCTTTGGTGATCATGTTTATCCTGAATAAAGATGTTCAAATGAAATGAAATAAAATAAAATAACTTGAATTTAGTTTTTAAGAATGTTTTTTTCAATTCAAAGATGGAATTTAATATCCATTGTATACAAAGTAACAACAAATCTTAATGATTAACAAAATAAGGGCTTTGAAATTCGAATTTTAAAATCATATTCTTTTACTCTGCTTTAGCCCATTTGGCCTTTTAATTTCCTCCCTCTGCCCTCCCCCACATCCACTCTCTATGCCCTCTCTTCAACTCTCTCTTATATCTCCTCTCTGTCCCCTCTAGATATCTATCGTCCCTCTCTCTTCCTTCCTCTATCCCCGTCTCCCTCTCCCCACCCCTCCTCCTCTCCTTCATCCCTCTCTCCAACCTCTCCCTTGAATCTCTCTCAATCTCGTTTCTCTTTCCCTCTCTTTCTCTTTCTCTCCCTCCCTCCCTCTCTCTTAACCTCCTTTTATTTTATTTTATTTGCTGAGTGAAAGGGATACTCCACCCTTTCCCCTTTAGCTAAGCCTTTATAACGTCTTCTTCATGTCTTGTTTACGTCAATGCTAAGATTGATTTAAGTATACATCTTCAACGTCTTTTAACGGGATACGTGTTTTCTGGACGAAATTCATGCTCCACCCTATAACACAGTAAATTACAACCTACCACAGGAGAAAAATGTATTAGTGTAAAAACGAACATCAATCTTCAAAATAATATACCACTAAGAAATATGATGATCCCTTCGTAAAGGTCAGGCTAACAGGCATAGATTACTCTTGGAGATTGAGTGGCAATGACACTGTTTCATCGTAGGAAATTCAGTACGCATCAATGCTCATTTTTCATTCTTTCAATTTGTATGTCGGGTAGCATTTAACGTGTACCATGTTTATACGAGTGGATAAGAATAATAAGAGAATCATGCATCATTTTGGACATGTCGAAAGTCTAGCAGAGCAGCGCCTTGTAACCTTTGGAAAAGGCGCTATATAAATCCAATTATTATCATTATTATTATTATTATGTATTCTCGTTAATGGTCATTGTTTGGATTTTTACAAGAACAACATTCTGCCAATAATCTTTCTGTTTTTCATTCGTCGTAGATCGCACAGAGAAATGTTTACAAAAAATATGTCAAGAAATATGTTAAATAGAAACTCCATAACTTTTGTGCAAATGTTGCCGAATAGTAAATTTCAGAAATAAATTATGTAGGTCATTATGTTAAATAGAAACTTCAATTTTTTTTAAAGTATAATTTACCTAACCAGATGTTTCACAAAAATTAATGTAAATAATTAAGTTAAAGGCAATTATTAAAATGCCAAATGTGAGATGCATGGCCCTACGTGTTATTAGCGCCTGTGATATGGTGTAATATTGATGCCCTAAAACAATTTCGCTTCAAAAATGTTCATGATTTGCCCCCAAACAGCAAATATCTTTGAGTGACCGGTTTCACCATACTCATTTTCCCCAATCGACTGTAGTATTATAAAACCATTAGGAAAACGCTTTTTGACATTTCGAATTCCAATCATAACTATCTTGATAATCAGACGGGCGATAATCATGGGATTCCTGAGTGACCTAAAGGTGTAATTATAATGAATGCAGCATAAGCTAAATCCAGGATTTTGTTTTGAATCTAAGACAAAGATACCTAATCCCTTTATATAATGAACTCCAAAAATGCTGTGCAAATTTTACCTAAAAGTTAATTTCCCAAATATTATATAGAAATTGCCAGTCTGCTTATTTCTCTCCTTTTTCAATACAGATTACTATGTACTCACTGGTTATGATAAGTTAAGCAAATAAGAAAACAAATATTCTTTTTTGATTTGTTTGCTTGTTAATTTCGTTCTATTTTTTGTTTTCAAAGATAAAGATCAGTTCATATTGCTCCGTTTAGTCTCATTTGACAACGCCCCCTATCGTCAGAGTCAGCAGCCTAACATGTTAGCCTATGGAATGTTACCCCAAAAAATCGTTACAAATTCATTTTTTGTTTGAACGAAAAGCACATCCACCCCGACGTACGTTATCACTAGCTCTTTCATTGGAACCCTCATGTCTCATTGACTTTTGAAAGTTCACCCACCGTAAATTGATCAAAATAGGTTGCAAGTTCGCCATTGCCTATAATACACATGTGAAACAAGTCGAACTTGGGGCTCAGTTTGCCAAGCGATTGTAAGGTTCAAGCACACGAAGGATAAGAAGAATGAATTATAATAGATCAGTTCTGATTTGTTCATTATGTCCATTTCATCCAACCCCCCACCGTAATTTTTCCATTTAGTAAAGGCAAGCAATTTGCCGAGGTAAGCAAATACATGAATATTCATGAACGGTCAGACAATAGGCTACAGCCTTTTAGTACGTAACGTATAGTGAATGGGAATGGACGATGATCCGTCCAGGAGGTAGAGGTCAGTGCTTTGTGCTGGCAATGTTCCAGCGAGCGTAAATGAGACAACCGGGGCAATATGCTGGCCATGCGATTGCATTGTGAAAGAAACTGTGTGGAATCGATCAGAAAAGGTTGATCATCTAGCATATAAGTAATGGTGTGTACTGCAAGGTTCTGGAATCATCAAAATGATAAGAAATTCGGCCCGGTCTTGGTAAAGTTACAAGCACCGTACACAGAAAGATGTTTATGGGACTACGCACACGTGCGAGAAACGTGCGTTTTATCTATCACAACCAAATAGATAAACTAATTTAGCAAATATATCAATTAGTAGGAGGTCTCCCGGCAAAATGTTCATCATCATGCATTAGTCAATACATATTATTTCACATGATTGGTAATAGGAGCTTCCATTTCCTTTTTTTTTTAATTGGGGCGTTTCCAATATTGGTCTTAACCTTAAACCAGTTTTTTAAATTGTTGTTAGGGACGGTCATATAGTCGGAATTTTCGGATTTTTCCAAAGATGTTATTTATCATTCCTGAAGTTCAATTTGTAAACAATTGCTCACAGCCGGGAGTGTATCAAGCTGTTTATGCATTTTAAATAGCAAATTTATTTACAAAAGCTTTTCAAGAGCCTTTGTTAAAAAAGTGCTTTGCTATTTCAAGTATACTATAGGCATATACAGTTATGCTAAATAAAGTATGGGTTTATGCCAGTTTCTGAAAAAGTCTCATGCTTCCAGGCCAGCACATCTCCGTGAAAAAAAAACATATACCAGCAGGAAATAGGATTCTTTATATCATTATAAGTATACTAACATCGATGAAAGGCGTCGGCTATCATAGTCTGACTTATTTCATAAACGATGATTCTATTTAAACAGCTATCCACGGTTAATACGTATATTGTTTCAACCAGTTCGAGACTTCTTCAAATTCCGTATACAGAACACTGTCGATCAAAGGAAAACAATTTTGAATAATGAAAAGGCTAGGCCTATAACAATCACCGAATCCTTTTTCTAAACTCTTTCTCTCATCATCCCTCTCCTATTCATCATCATCTCTTCCCCCTCTCTCTGTTACTCTCTCTCTCTCTCTCTCTTCGTCAGCATTATCATCATCAGCATTCATCAACTTCATCAGCATTATCATCATCATCATCATCATCTTTTTTTCTTCTCTCTCACACACTAGTTGTGGCCGATTCGTTGAACAACACATAATCTTAATTTAGCCCATACATAAAATCAGGCCCTGAAAGGTATACATACAATGGCCTATGGCAGGCCTTCTCAACTAGTTTATTAGAAGTGCCAAAACAACAAATTATTGAGGTTGAAGTGCCAACCTGTATGTTTGGTGACTGTGTTGCGAGGGAGCGTAGCGACCGAGCAGATACCGGGTGGGATCCAGGGGGCGAAGCCCCCGGAAGCTAGTGGATTTTAGGGCTTTTTTGAGGCCCATAGATGTGGCATTTTAACGTCTTTTTATTCCATAAAATATCAATCATAATTTAATATTGATGTGAATTAATTAGTACTATTCCTGGGGAGAATCTACACTGGAAGTAAATTTATATGTAGTTATTTTGGTGCAATAAACACGGAAAATGTCAAAATCAAGTGAAAATCAAACAAACAAGTTGGCTTGCTTACATTTTGGGCTCAACTTCGACTGCGTTTTTTTGATTTTGCTGAGTTTTTTAATTTTAAAATATAGTTTTTAAATTTGTTCTTTCTTTAATTTTTTATTTTTATTTATTTTGTATTAATCTTTTGGAACAGCCGCGCGCCACTTCGACTGACCGCGCGCGCCACAAGTGGCGCGCGCGCCGCCAGTTGAGAAGGCCTGGCCTATGGGAAACGAAAGCATTTAGTTTTATGTTAAGTACCCTTTTACACGGTAAAAGAAGATGGAATTCGTTGAAGTGGCTGGAATAATATTCGTATAAACCATGGATAGCTGTTTATAGAATCATCGTTAATGAAATCAGTCAGGTTATGGTAGCCGACGCCTATCATCGATGTTAGCCTACCTATAATGATAGGACAAATCCTGCTTCCTGGTGTTCTTTTTTACGGAGATGTGTTGGTAGCATGGGGACTTTTCATAAATAAACATTAATCCGTACCTTATTTTGCGTAACTGTAAGCCTATAGTATAACTTAAAATGCAAGACAATCTGATTTCTTAAAAGCAGAAAGGTTTGATACACAACCTAAAATCAGAAACATTCCGACTGTACCGTCCCTAACAGTAATTAGAAAAGCTAGTTAAGAAAAACAAAGAGGACAACATTAACAAACAACCAAATTATCTTCTGCCTGGTGACATATCCACTAGACCACGACACCTCTACGGTTGGAGTTACCCTTACTAGACACCTTGCCGAAAAAGGTAGATTGATAGGGCACCGCCCCATCCCGTTTTCTCCTCATCAGCTATTTTATGAGCTATTTTTAAGCCTTTTCCATTCCTTATGAGTGCAGTTGTATAGGTTAATTTGTGTATGCAAGTTCTGTGACTTTTTAGAATTCATTTCCGAAACACGTAAATATTGCTTGTATAGTTTTGTTAAATAATTATTCATGTATCAATCAGTTTATAATGATGGATTCAAAAGAAAATAATTAAAGGCTTCGTATACACAAGATTTGAGTCTATTTTTAGCAGAGGTATTGTGGTCTTGAGAATACATCACCAGAATGTGGATCACATGGTTTTCGGTTCGAGTCCCGCCGCGGCACTAATCTCCTTTGGCAAAACACTAATCTATACCATGTTCTAACTTTCTCAAATTACCCACCTTTAGATTCCAGCGCTACTGATGCTCCACCCACGACAATCCCTCCCCAGATAAGGCCTGAAGTTTACCTCCAGGTGCGTCTCGTTGATGGCGCAACGGATCGAGAGGGTCGGGTGGAGGTCTACTACAATGGCTCTTGGGGAACTGTGTGCGATGACCTCTGGGACATCAGCGACGGTCACGTAATTTGTAGGACGCTGGGTCTGGGTGAGGCGCAGTTAACACAAGGGTATGGATCAGGAGAGGGACCTATTATCCTTGACAACGTAGAATGTAAGGGGACAGAAGACAACCTTGGGGAATGCCAGCATGCAGGGTTGTTTGAGAATAACTGCAGTCATGCAGAGGATGCTGGAGTCAAATGTTCAGGTCAGTAAAGTAAAGTAAATGCCTTTGCTGACAGCAGTTAAAAAGATAGCAACAACAACTTGTTTTACTGTTATGTATTTTTATTGTTTAATTTTGTATTTCATATGTTTATTCATATGTATTTTAATGTACCATGTACGGACATGCTGAAAAACAAATATGCCAAGCTGAAAGCATGTTTTTAATCACCGTATTTAAATAAACAAACAAACAAATACTAAACAAAACGGAATCCTAAGGGAATGCTCCCCGTATTTACAAAGCCACATCAAATTATCTGCATAAGACAGAAAGAAATTGCCAGTCTGCTTATTTCTTTCTTTTTTTCAATACAGATTACCATGTACTAACTTGTTATGATAAGCTAAGCAAATAACAAAACAAATATTCTTTTTTTATTTGTTTGCTTGTTAATTTCGTTCTATTTTTTGTTCTTAACCAGTTTTTTTAATTGCTGTTAGAGACGGTATAATCGGAATTTTCAGAATTTCCAGCATTTAAAATAGCAGATTTATTTACAAAAGCTTGTCAAAAGCCTTTGCCAGCAAAATAAGTATCTTGCGATTTCAAGTATACTATAGGCCTACAGTTATGCTAAACAAAGTATGGGTTTATGCCAGTTTTTCAAAATGCCTCATGTTACCAGGCCAGCACATCTCCGTGAACGAAACACAAGGAAACAAGATTTTCTTGGTATCATTATAATTAAGCTAACATCGATGATAGGCGTCGGCTACCATAACCTGACTGATTTCATAAACGATGGTTGTATAAACAGCTATACACGGAAAATACATACATTGTTTTAGCCAGTTTGAAGAATCTCATCTTTTTTTACTTAGTAAAAGGGTACTGTCAGATTTAAATACTGTCAATTACTATAGTCTGACGATAAATTAGGTTCTGATGAAATGAGTATGTATTACAACAAAATCAAGCAACTTCAAGAGTAAAATATAATAATAATAATAATACTCAGTTCTTTTATAGCGCATAAAACATTACAGGATAGCATGTCCCTATGCGCTTCAAATAGAAAGGAAAGAATTACAAGAAAGAGTCATACAAATTAGAAAATCCACTTAAAAGCAAAGAAGTACATGTAGTGTTGGACGCTGAGTTCATGGGTGTACATTTTTAACATTGAATGAATACGTTTTAAGAGAAACCTTCAACTTGTTTAAATTATTGTGATTTCTCATGGAATCTGGAAGTGAATTCCATAAAACTGAAGAGGCGTGTGTAAAAGAACGTTCACCATATGTTTTTGTTGAGGTGGGAAAGACAATGAATAATGATTTTGAGCTTGATCTTAAAGTACGAGTAGGCCGATATAATGATAAAAGTTCACATAAATAAGAAGGGGAAATGTCATGAAAGCATTCGTATGCAAAAACTAATAGTTTAAACAAAATACGGGAGTGGACAGGAAGCCAATGAAGATTTCGTAGTACAGGAGTAATTGATTCGTATTTCCGAGTTCGGGTCACTAATCTTGCCGCTGAATTTTGAATAGTTTGAAAACAAATTATCTGTCGCTGAGGAAGACCGAAAAGAAGACTGTTACAAAAATCAATGTGGCATAAAATAAATGCATGGACTAATTTTTCAGTGGTGGGCCTATCCAAAAAAGCACGTATTTTTCCAATCCTATACAAAGCATACGAAGCAGCGCGACATTTTTGAGATATAAAATTCTCAAATGTCAACCGACAATCAAAAATCACTCCTAGGTTTCTACCAGACCTGCTTGCATGTAACAATGTCCCATCTAGATCTATAGACTGAATAGATTGCGTTTCTCGAAAACGTGAAGAAATGTGGAGGAACTCTGTTTTACTACTGTCTAGCTTCAGGCTATTTCAGGCTATATAGCTGAGACCACTCCTTGATGGCGTGTATACAGTTTAAGATTTCAGTAGTTGGATCAAAATCATTAGACTTTTTAAAGGACACATACAGTTGCGTATCATCCGCATAGAACATCTTTTGTATATGATACCTATCTATTATGGACTCCAGTGGAGAAATATAAAGCGTAAACAAAATGGGACCTAACACAGATCCTTGCGGAACACCTTGAGTTAAAGATTGGGTGGATGATCGTTCATTTCCAATAATAACACGATGGCTTCGGCCCAACAGAAACGATTGGAACCATTTCAGAGCCTGGTCACAAATTCCAAGTTTGTGTTCCAAACGCTTTAATAGAATGTCGTGATTTATGGTGTCAAAAGCCGATGAAAAATCTAGTAATATGAGAATTACTTCTTCACCCTTGTCTAATGACATCAGTATATCGTTTGTGACATGGGTGTCGATCCCGGGGGGGATGGGGGGATATATCCCCCCCCCCCCCCCCCAATATTTCAGGTGGGGGGGATGGCCTGTACAATCATCCCCCCAATAATTCACCATCAAAAAACAAAAAAAAATGAAGAGAAAAATTAAGGATGAGAGCCCGATGAGAGTAGTTAATGGTTATTACTCGCAAGATGACCATCAATATACACATTTTGCTATCTCATTTTCATAATACATACATATATACGAAGTAAATAAGACAACCGTATATGAGACAAGAATAAATTGAATTCTCACTCATACGGCTTCATCAGGAATTGATGAATTTATTCAATTTGTTCATTCAACAGCATCGTAGAAATGCAGTGCGCCAAATGCAAAGACGCAGCGTCAAAAAGCAACGAGCTAAATGTTAAGCGCGAAGCGCAAAAATAGCAATATGCAATTCACATCAGACAATCCTGGACAGTGTAAACATAGATGAACTCTGTGACGATTTCGTGATGAGATCGGAGACAAGGAGAAAGATTTTCGGACATTAGTATGACTTATAAAATAGTTCTCTAGTTGTTATGTTGTTTCCGTTCACCCTTTTTAAAACTCACGTCATTGTATCTTTATTTTTGTTTTTTTCACTCATTTTATTTCCTGATATTTCCTAAAAGATTTTTCATTTTTGGAGAAAGATTATTATGTCACAACTTATTTGAAACACAAATTATTTTCAGTGGGGAAACTGAATTCAGACAAGGATTAATATAGAGAACAGTACAACGAATCGTCTTCTTTCTGTAATAATTCAGTGAAAAGGGCAAAGCTGTTAGGGGGGAACTGAATTCAGACGTGGATTAAGCGTAATAATCAAATGAAACGTCAAAGTACACGATACAACGAAGCGGCTTCTTTTACGAATAGTTTAATGAAACGTGAAAACTTCCGCGCTAAGCACGGAATGGGCGAAAATGAATACAGACAAGGATTAAGAGTCGAGAATGGAACATAGGATCGTCTTCTTTCTTTAATAATAATAATAATAATAATATTTAATTTTTATATAGCGCTTAATACAAATGTCTCTAAGCGCTTTACAAATATACTATTACCCCGGTCATTGGATTCAGTGCTTGCCCGCACACAATGTGTGCACAATCTCCACTCCCTGGCGTTACATGACGCTCAAAACTGTTTGACCAACTGTTTAATCATCTAATTAAATATCAGAGGATCCCCGCTACGCGCGGGGAAGGGGGAATTTGATTCAAACATTAAGGATTAAGAGTCGAGAATGGTACAGCGAATCGTCTTCTTTCTTTAATATTCTGATGAAACGTCAGAGCTTCCGCGCTACGCGCGGAGGAAGGGGAACTTGATTCAAACAAGGATTAAGAGTCGAGAACGGTCCAACGAATCGTCTTCTTTCTCTTATAATTTAGTGAAACGTCAAAGCTTCCGCGCTTCGCGCGCGGTAGGGGGTGAAACTGAATTCATGAAGGATACGATACAACAAATCGTCTTCTTTCTCTAATGTGAAAGCTTCCGCGCTTCGCGCAGGAATGGGCGAAAATGAATTCAGACAAGGATTAAGAGACGAGAATGGTACATAGGATCGTCTTCTTTCTTTAATAATCTAATGAAACGTCAGAAGGGGAAGGGGAACTTGATTCAAACATTAAGGATTAAGAGTCGAGAATGGAACATCGAATCGTCTTCTTTCTGTAATAATCTGATGTAACGTCAGAGCTTCCGCGCTATGCGCGGAAGAAGGGGAACTTGATTCAAGCAAGGATTAAGAGTTGAGAATGGTACATCGAATCGTCTTCTGTCTTTAATAATCTAATGAAACGTCAGAGCTTCCGCGTTACGCGCGGAGGAAGGGGAAGTTGATTCAAACAAGGATTAAGAGTCGAGAACGGTCCAACGAATCGTCTTCTTTCTCTAATAATTTAGTGAAACGTCAAAGCTTCCGCGCTTCGCGGGGGGGGGGAACTCCCCCTCCCTGCACGCAACCCCCTAGGGACCGCGCTTCGCGTGCTCACTACCGCCCCCTAAAATGAAATCCTGGCTACGCGCTTGGGAGGGGTGCAACTTGCCACACTCTTCTACCTCATGATTGCTTTGATCCATTGCCGAAAATATTTTGGCACCTATCATCCCCCCCCCCCCCCAACCACGGATACAAATCGACACCCTTGGTTTGTGACCCGAAGAAGAGCTGTTTCGACTCCATAAAACTGACGATAACCTGATTGGAATTTGGCATAAAGATCATTTTCTTTAAGATAGGCTTGCAACTGGGAAGCTGCAAGCTTTTCTAAGATCTTGGCAAAGAATCTTAGATTAGCGATTGGACGATAGTTCTTTAACTCTTCTTTATTCAAAGAATTTCCTTTTAATTTAGGTAGGATATTGGCACACTTAAATTTATCGGGGACGCACCTAGTTACGAACGAATCATTAACGATGGTTGACATGATTGGAACCAATTCATCTAAGATTTTTTTTTAAGAAAAAGAGTCGAAATGGGGTCAAGATCGCATGACGTTGAGGAAGATTTCATAATACAACTACGCACTTGTATACATATAGTTTATTTAACCCTACTAAGGCCGGGCTATTTGAAGTCTTAGTACGGCCGCGGGGGGGGGGGGGGGGGGGGGGTGGGGCATTATGGCCCCCTTAAGATCTCAATATAAATGTACACGCAAATAAATGACAAAATAAAATGATTTGGATTCAATATGAAATTAGAGTATAAGAGTATATCATGTCATTGTATACATCGTTTTATCGGTACACGATTATTTCACAACATATATATATATCAATCAATACTTCCCAGTTCTAACATTCAATATTTCCCAAGGAAAATATATATTACCTGATGACCAAGTCATCCCTTGAGGCATTACATACAGTCAATAATCCACCGACTCTAGCCCGGTCTTTGTATATAAAGTAGACTCAACTGGTTCAAGTTGATTCTAACTGGTCCATCATGCACATCAAGCGGATATTTGGTGCGACTGCATTTCATTTAACTGGAAACAGTCCTTATAATGACCAGTTACACCAGTTGAAAACTGGTCTGTTTGCATACTTCTAGTTGCACCAGTTGATAACTGGTCTGTGCATGGCATATTTTCAGTTGTGCCAGTTGCCCGGTTCCATATGTTTAATCACATGTGTTATTGCGTGAAAAGCGGGAAAATGTCTTAGACAAGCTCTTCTTGAGAACTGTAGCTCAGCCTGTCATTAACTTATGTGTATACTTTAACAGTTTTGTGCGGGGCTAAGAGAGTTTATAGCTTCACCATTGGTATCAAAATGAACTCCCAGAGTCCATCCGTTTAGCAATGAACTTGAATATGTTCACCGAATTGATTATTCAATCATACCCCCACCCCGGCCCCCCCACTCAGTGTTATTTAGGGTACGCATATGCTCGTACCCTCTTTTTGAAAGCACCCCCTATCTGAGGACTGCCAACATTTCCGAACCCCCCTTTCGCGGGCTTTTCGCGGGCTTTTTCTGCCTTGGAGACCCCCCTAAATCAGGAAAAATGCTCAATGTACCCCCCTAAATTCGGAATAATTTCTCAGGAGTCCAAAGAGATGAGAGAAAAAAAGAAAAACACCCCCTTTTTCAAGAAATCTCCGGGTGAAAAGTCAAATACACCCCTTTTTTTACAATTCTCGGGCCGGACTTTGTCGCACGAAAAGTACCCCTTTACCGGACATTTTGGCAACACGCATGCGGTCATTCCGACCTCTGAGTGGGGGGGCCGGGACCCCCACCCTTTCTAGTTATTTACATGTATTTTTTAAAAACTAGCATTATGTCTTTTTTTTATTTTTATATATATTTGTTTTCTTTACCTTTACTTATTTTAATGTTATGTATAGTTATTGTTTAATTGTGTATTGTATCTGTTTATTCATACGTAGTTTAATGTTCCATGTACGAACATGCTGACAAACAAATATGTCAAGCTGAAAGCATGTTTTTTAATCGCCGTATATAAATAAACAAACAAACAAACAAAAAACAGAAACGGAGTCGTAGTGGAATGCTCCCCGTATTTGAAAAGCCACATCAAATTGTCTGCATAGGACAGATAGAACTTGCCAGTCTGCTTATTTCATTCCTTTTTCAATACAGATTACTTTGTACTTATTGGTTATGATAAGCTAAGCAAATAAGAAAACAAATATCCTTTTTTTATTTGTTTGCTTGTTGATTTCGTTATATTTTTTGTTCTTAACCAGTGTTTTTAATTGCTGTTGGAGACGGTATAATGGGAATTTTCAGATTTTTTTCTAAGATGTTATTTATTGTTCTTGTAGTTAAAATGTGTAAATATTTTCTCACAGCCGGGAGTGTATCAAGCTGTTTATGCATTACAAAAAACAAGAAATTAATAACAAATTACAATGGCAATTTATAAGAGCATTTGGGATAGGCAGAAAGGAGGGATTCCTTATATGAAAGCCTACCCCTAAAAACACACATACAGGAAGAAAAAACAAGAACAAAAGAACAGAACAAAAAAACAAAAACCATACTAAAACATACTAATATGTACGATCAGAGTAAAACAAAGTGTCAGACTTGAATACTGATTATTATACTTATTCAACATAAATTGTTTATATTTAATTTTAAAAAGATTAAGAGTTTTGCATTTCTTTATTTCCTGAGGTATACTATTCCATATTAATGGTCCTTTAAAAAATAGTAAATTTTTCATACATGTCGTTCTAATCTTGGGAAGGTGATAATTTAGGGCATTTATAGTATTAAAATTATGCACATCACAATTCAAGTTAAAATATGTTGATAACAAATTAGGCAAATTGCCATTAAAACATAAAAACAAGAAAACTGCAATATAAACATTATGCATATGGATTTTCATTCAACATTCCAAGTTTATAAAATATAGGATTACAGTGAGCATAATATTGGGAGTGGGTTATAATGCGTATCGCTTTCTTTTGAAGCTTAAGTAACCTTAACATATCATTTTTATAAAAATTTCCTTATGCAACTATACAGTAATTGAAATATGGTGTTATTAAAGTATGATACCACATTTTCAGAATATTTGAGGGATACAAATGAACGTTATAAAAAATACCAATATTCGTTGCTATTGTATTACACGCCACATGTATATGTTCATGCGACTTCAATGTATGATTAATTACAATACCTAAAACCTTAAGATTATCTACACGTTCAAAACTATGATCATTTACTCGTAAATGAATGTTGTTAAAATCAATATTTTAGTTGTAAAAGCCATAAACTTAGTTTTATCATAATTTAAAACCAATTTATTATATAAAAACCAATTAGAAAGTTTCAACATTTCTTGCTTAAAAACATTTTATAAAAAATGGACATCAGAAAAACATTTGTGTCATCGGCAAATAAAATAAACTTCAGTTTATCAGAAATATTGCACATGTCATTAACATAAATAATAAATAAAAGAGGTCCAAGGATGGATCCTTGAGGCACTCCATATCTAAGTTTGTTTCTGTATTAGACTAATCTTTATTTATTTGTACAAATTAGGTTCTATTTTCTAAATAACTTTCAAACAATTTTAAAGTTACTCGACGAATACCATAATAATATAATTTTTTTCAATAAAATAGTGTGGTCTAATGTATAGCAAAAGACTATCTGACACATTCAGAGATGGCTACGAGCCATCAGATCCCATGCATGAACCCATGTTCGTTCAAAAACTAAAGCACGTTATATTTCTCATTAGTACACTGTACATCGCAGAAAGGTATTCAGAAAGGTTATGTGATACCATTTCCCCTTCCATTATTTGGGTCAAGATTCAAAGAGAAATCTTAGGTTTTGAGTTTATATTGGGTGCGGTATATCTACCCTGCGAAGGCTCAATTTATCACAACTATGAGGTCTTTGATTGTTTGGTACAGGATATTATTAACATTAAAAGTAAATTTAATGTTCCATTTTGTTTAGTTGGGGATTTCAATGCTCGCACAGTGTTACTTGCTGATTATTTAGATATTGATGATAATGCTGTATCTGACCTACTTGGTTTGAACTTTTGTGATAATTCCAGTCTGTCACCTAGTACATGTATGAATAAGTCATATATGCCCATCAGACGTAAAAATATGGATGTTAAGGTAAATAACAATGGTAGACATGTAATTGACATATGTAAAACTTTAGGTCTTGCTATCGTCAATTGACGGCTCGGTGATGATAATGGTATTGGAAATTTCACATGTTTCAATAAGAATGGGGGTTGTAGCACAATTGATTATGCTATTGTTTCTCATGAATTGTTTTATAACATACAAAACTTCCAGGTTGACTTATTTGATAAGTGTTTATCGGACGTTCATTGTCCTATTGTTATGACTTTGCAATCAAATCATACACACAACCAAGAAATACATGATGTTAATTCCATTTGTGACTCGTCTAAACCCAGGTACATGTCTTTTAAGTGGGATCGTGAAAATGCAAATGAATACTCTGATAGGCTGCACAGATTAACCTTACAATTGTCAGGAATTATGGAAAATATTCATGGAAATGTAAGTCAGGAATTGGTAGATCACTGCTACTCTGAGATCTGTAACTCTTTTTTACAGGCTGCACAAAATATTAGTGTGTGTAAGTGGAAACAGTCAAAGACAGCAAGGAGTCATAGAGAACAACATGATGTGAATTCGGCATCACAATTACGGTTTGATGCCGATTGTGAAGCTGCCCGTAAAGAGTATCTGAATTTAAGGAATAGGCTAAGCAGGAAAATTCAGCTAGGTAGAAGATTAGATGTTCAAGTAACAGATATTGATGTTTTACAAAGTGACTTTCTTTTGGCAAGTAAGAAATATAAAAAATGGCTAAGCTACACTCTAAATTACAGGGATTTAAAATTTAAATCTTAAGCCGGATTTGAATGAAATTAAATCCATAAAGATTGATTTTTAATCTTAAAAGATTGCTAAACTGGTTCTTAATCCGAGTTTCAAATATATTTTTTTCAATCCCAAAAGATTAAAAAAAATTGACCAATCCTGGCGATAAGATTTTGTCACATGACATGTGACATCATGCGAGCGGGAATACGTTCCTTCACGGTTGTTTCATCGCAAAGCATGCCGGGACATAATTCTAGTACATTTTCACCTTCGCCGTGATCAGCTGTCCTGTTGCAAACAACGGGATTCTTATCGAATCAACATCATAATCTTGTACATAGTCCGCTATTCTGCAGTGATTTTCTTCCAATCCGGTATCATTTGTACGGTAAGAAACCAAAGTTTGTGGTTATTCATTTTTATGACTAATAAAGCTGATAATACGACGTAATGAGAGTGGGCCTATATCCAACTTTAGTAAATGTAGGCCTAGATCTAGTCCCGTATGTTCAAATGTGTGTGCATTTTAAGTAGACTGATTGCCTTTTAAGCTGCTTAACACTCGTGTTTTACTTTTAGGTAGAAATGTACAGTAATATGATATTTATGTCTCATGAAATATGAATAGACTTTTTAGATCCTATAATTGATAATGGAATAGGGTCTACTAGAATGGCTGACATATAGATAGTGATTGCAATTTTTAAAGTGTAAAAAAGTATAAGAGGCCATGAAAATGATAGATTTGTCGATCTGGATCTACGTGTTGAAGAAGTGATAAGGATTCTTTTGTTACAAGCATTCTTGTGGTCATGAACTTAATATGATTGTCTTTTCCCTTTTATTTATCAGCTGCAGCATCATCGAACACGATGGCCGATGAATCAGAAGATAACGTACATGTAGATAGCCTTAAGGAATAAGGGCTCTCTCGAAATGTTTTTTTAATGATATTATTCGAGAGAGCCTTGCCCACAGCACTTGCTGAATAGCTTACCAATAGTAACCTTGGTTTCATCAAACCCACCAGATATTTACACTAAATTCGTTGGCAATCATGCATAGACCATAACAATATTTCGCACAGGTATATTTATATATGAATGGAATAATATGAGGACATATATGATAACATTCATTCCCATTTACCTTTCACTACCAGAACTAGAATTGAGCTTTAACCCTTGTCTGACTGGGGGAGGGGGGTCATTTTGACCCCCCTGTACAAAATCCACGACTGCCGTATAACGGTAATGTCTCGCATTTTTTGAGACCAAGTTTGCCAAAAACATGTTGTGCAAATTGTGTATTTTTCATTTTGAAACGTTTTGTTATGTATATATTTGAGATTCAATGATATTAATAAATCAAACTTACCAAACTTTGATTTTGGAGTGTTTAGTATTCAATTTCATTGCTTCAGCATATCTAGAATGGAGATACTATAATTTAAATCCTTATGAGGATTAAAAAAAAAGAAGTCCCAAAAAGGATTGCTTTTAAATCTTTATCAGGGTTAATTTTAATCTAGAAAGATTTATAATATAAATCTTTTGAACTTATTTTTTAATCCTTTACAGATTAAAACTTTTTAATCCTAGCTAAGATTAATTTTAAATCCACATCGATTGGTCCCTACCTACAGTACATGAAAGATTTAAAAATAAATCCTATAGATTTAAATTTAAATCCCTGTAATTTAGAGTGTACAAAAGGAGGAAGTATGGTAAAGACTTTAGTGCCTCTTTATACGGTCCTTGAAAAAAACAAGGAAACCCTAGAGCCTTTTGGGATTTATTATACAGTAATGGTCGTCGAACTAAAAGTGTAGTCAATGTTTCTTTGGGTGATCTTGTACAGCATTTTAAATCTCTAGGAAATGTATGTAAATCAGAGGATAATTTAGAGGAAAGGATGCCTTTGGATGCTGATAATGTGACGATACAAAATTATGGTTTGAATGAACCTATCACATTAGAAGAGGTTGAATTAATGGTTAATAAATTGAAAAATGCCAAAGCTTGCGGTAAAGATTTGATCAGAAATGAATTTTTGAAAAGTTGCCCCTTAGAAATGCGTATGGTTATTGTTGATTTGTTCAATATTGTTTTAGATAGTGGAATCGTTCCCTCTGAATGGTGTATAGGAGTGATTATGTATAGGTTTGAATGAACCTATCACATTAGAAGAGGTTGAATTAATGGTTAATAAATTGAAAAATGCCAAAGCTTGCGGTAAAGATTTGATCAGAAATGAATTTTTGTAAAGTTGCCCCTTAGAAATGCGTAGGGTTATTGTTGATTTGTTCAATATTGCTTTAGATAGTGGAATCGTTCCCTCTGAATGGTGTATAGGAGTGATTATCCCATTTTTTAGGAATAAAGGTGAAAACACAAATCCAGATAATTATCGTGGAATTACCTTGCTAAGTTGCCTTGGTAAACTATTTACCTCAATCTTGAATACAAGAATTTCTAGCTTTCTTGATAGTAATCGTATGATAGGTGAGGAACAAGCTGGGTTTCGTTCAACATATTCAACCATTGATCATGTGTTTGTTTTGAAGACTATTATCGATTTTTACCTAAAGAAAAGGAAACGCTTATATTGTGCTTTTATAGATTATAAAAAAGGGTTTGATTTAATTGATAGAAAGTGTTTGTGGTTTAAATTGTTAAAAATAGGTGTAAATGGCAAAGTCCTAAATGTTGTTAAAAGCTTGTACAACTGTGCGAAGCCCTGTATTTCTGTCAACGGCGCAATGTCTGAATTTTTCTCGTGTAACGTAGGAGTTAGGCAAGGGGAAAACCTTTAGCCTTTGCTGTTTGCTGTTTATTTAAATGACTTTCAAGAGCATATTGCAAACATTTATCCTGGCTTGAAAATGTTAAATGAAGAAATACATAATATCTAACAGGGTGACGAATTAGAGCTTTTTTCAAAGTTGTCTCGTTTATTGTACGCTGATGACACGATCATTTTGGCAGAAAGCCCTGACGAATTACAAGTAGCGCTGAATGCAGTACAAGGATATTGTAATACATGGCACCTAACAGTCAATGCGAGTAAAACTAAAATAATGATTTTTTTTCCAGAGGGAAAGTTAGGAAGATACCAAATTTTACGTATGGTCATGCAAAAATAGATGTGGTATATGATTTTGCTTATCTCGGAGTACAGTTTAATTATAATGGTACTTTCAAAAAGGCAATTGCAAAGCAGATAGTGCAGGCTAGAAAAGCGTTATACAGTATGTTCACTAAAGCAAAGAAATTGCAGTTGTCAGTTACTATTCAATGTCATTTATTTGACCATTTGATTTTGCCTATCTTATTGTATGGTAGTGAAGTCTGGGGACATGAAGATATAAAGCAGATTGAAGTTTTCCATAGGAAATTCCTAAGAACGTTATTATCTGTGGGTTCATATACTCCAGACTATATGGTTTATGGAGAAACTGGACGAGGTTTGATTTTGAATCATGTGAAGGGTAGAATAGTTAATTTTTGGTCAAGAATTTTGAGAGGTAAAGATAGCAAATATTCATATGTCCTTTTGAAATTCATTTCTGCCATTCATAAAGATGAACATTTGGAATTTACTTCCTCATGGTTGAAATTTATTGAAGACACATTTAATCGAGCTGGTCTATCCAATATTTGGCTAGGCCAAAATAGTGGATTTGGCTTAAATATTAATTCTTTGCTAAAACTGAGACTTATAATATTTTTGGTCAGGAATGGAGAGATGCAGTATAGTCAAATCGCATTTGCACAAATTATAGGATATTCAAAGGCAACCATATATTTGAAAGCTATTTACTCAACCTAAATAAAACTGATGCTTTTACTCTCTGTAAGTTTTGGTGTAGATCACATAAAGTACCTGTAAACAAAGTTCGGTTTGATGCGAACACACCACATTGTGATATGCAGTGCACATTCTGCCTGTCCACTGATATAGGAGATGAATTTCACTATATTTTTGTTTGTCCGTTTTTTCAAAGAGAGAGATGTTTATATTTATCAAAAAAGTGTTGTAAGTCTAAGCTCCCAAGTGCTATCACACGGCAGAACTTTTTAATACTAGAAGCACTTCTCAGTTGAAGAATTTAGCGAGATTTACCCGCCTTATTATGTTGAAATTTAATAAAAAAACAGAGAAAGAAGATAGTTCAAGCATTTCAAGAAGTAAAATTAGAGCTGAACCTACACGTACTCGTAGCGGTAGGATAGTGAAACAGCCTACTTTGTTTACTATTTAGCTTGTAAATAGACTGCATTATACTTATCCTTTTATTATTGTCAGTTTGTCACAATCTACATTCATTGTACATGTACATGTATATATAATTTGTGTTTACTAGTTGGTTCATTGTTCATGTTTGTATTTTCATACACTATATACCTTTTATCGTTTTTATCTTTGTGTCATTATCTATGTATAATGTATGTGAATTGTATTTATAAGTCATGCATTGTTATTTATACTTTTATGTTTGTTTGTACTCTCATACCCCGAGAGGGGGTCAAAGAGTCAATAAAATTCTACAAATTATACAGTCACATTTCCCTTTAATTATAACTTACGCAACGCAAGCCTGGTTGCTGATTTCCACGAAGGATGTACGTTTTAGGTAAATGTCCAGCGCTTCTTCAAATGCATAGAAATACATTTTTCGAGAGCAGCGTTATTTTAGCTTTTTGTTAGTCACGGTTCCCTCTTAAGAATTGAAAAGTTTCTCCCAAATCCCAAAGTCTTCACAGACTATTCGTCAAGTGCTATGTACACACGTATGGGCACATTTGAGAATAAAAAAGGAGAAGACATTTTCAAAATAGTAACAAATTAGTTTGTCATCTAATATTTTATCTTTCATATTATTTGCTGATGACTCTAATATTTTTCTCTCATGTCATGATCTCCAAACTCTCCTAAATACAATTAACTCGGAATTAGTTTTGGTTCAAAGTTGGATACAAGCCACCAAACTATCATTGAACATTAAAAAGACAAATTATATGATATTTTGCAACACTATTGATCATTTTCCTGGTCCAATTCAAATAAATGGTATCGAACTAGAATGTGTTCAAAGTACAACATTCCTTGGAATTCATGTTAATCGCATATTAATTATTTATGTAAATTATTATCAAGAAACATTGGTGTCATAAATCATGTTAAAAATACATTACCTTTACCGGTTTTATCATCACTGTATACAACCCTTATTTTGCCTTACCTAAATTATGGGATTTTAGCATGGGGAAATTTTTCTAAGACTCTAATTGACCGAATATTAATTTTACAGAAGCGTGCATTAAGAATTATCCATAATGTCTGCTTTCGTTCCCATACTAACCACTTATTTTCACAAAACAAAATTCTTGAAATTAATGATTCGTATTCTTGGTACCTCGCTATCTTTATGTTCCAACTGATTAATAACGAGTTACCTCTCGCGATTTCCTTCATTTTCAAATTCTAATTCTACAACAAAGAAGGTTTATAATTTAATTTTATTACAAGTTATTTTTAAACGAAGTTTGACATCACTACAATAACCCTTTAGTTAAAGTCAAATGATAATCTTAGTGAATATTTTGAATTTCATTATTGTTATTTTTAGACTACCATTCGTATAATTCTGGTAAGATAATTTCGTGTTTATAACGTACCTTCATTATATACATGTATGTATACAGTAAATATATACATATTCATATATGTGTGTAATATAACCTAACCATGTTGTATAAAAGGCATTATGTCCCATATGCAGGCCAAAATAATTTGAAAGACAATACTTATTTAGAACTTTCCTCAAAACGGAAGGGCTTGAAAATGGCTATTTGTGGGAAAATAACAACCATTAGTTGTTGAATCGACATAAGTGATTGCAATCACCTTAGTAATAGCATGATTTTCAGACCCGTGTACCGAATGGCCGTACGTTTTGTGCTGCACAAAGATTCAATCAGTTTATTTTGGGCCATTATAAGTAATGGGTTATTGATGTAGACAAATGCTCACGTACATGTTAGAGCTCATTTTATGTATGTTATTCCCAAAGAAAAAAAGATGTCAGTCAGACACTCAATAGTATCGGACAGTGAAGTCTAGTGAGTAAACAGGTTTCCTTGCATAATTTGAATACTAGAACACTGCTAAGGTTTGATTTTTACAGATAAGACATCCTTGACATAATCATAACTTCTGCAAAGTTCTACAGAATTTGATGTCGGCTGCAAAAGGGACGTTGTATCTTTAACAGGACATCTATATACAACCCTAAATGGTACATCAAAAGGACATCATAACAACTACTATACTACCCTAACCCTAAATTAAAAATTACATGTATATAACTAATTAAACTAATGACTAATAAATCAACCTATTGTTCCTTGGGAGGCCTATACCTTCCCCTGCCTGCAAACGTATGTTTAGGGAAGGAATTCTATTGTTCAATCATTAACAGGACAAGAAAATGTCCTACTAATGACTATGTCTACTTAATGTCTCATTTTTTCACTACATATGTCCGTCTAATGACGCTGTAAGATGTATATACATATGAATATATACATAGGTTTACACCCACACACAAACACATACAAATATAAATATATATCCATATTTTTAAACACTCTTCTCCTTCCATTATACACATAAGATATCATTGCAGGACAATATTGTACCGCCGATTCCTGGTGATTATTTAGTGTAAATATCTGAATGGAATGATAGATCACAACTGTATGTACCATAGGGAAAGCTTTTTTGCGCCTAACGGATCGTATCAGGACAATTACCCCCTGGGCAATCACCCCCCGGAAAATTACCACCCGGAAAACTACCCCCCACGGACAATTACCCCCCAGAAAATTACCCCCCGGAGAATTACCCCCGAGGACAACTACCCCCCGAGGACAATTACCCCCGAGGACAACTACCCCCGAGGACAATTACCCCCCGAGGACAACTACCCCCGAGGACAATTACCCCCGAGGACAACTACCCCCGAGGACAATTACCCCCCGAGGACAACTACCCCAGAGGACAATTACCCCCCGAGGACAATTCCCCCCCAAGTACAACTACCCCCCTCTTCCGAGGACAACTATCCCCGATGACAATCACCCCCGAGGAATTTGTAACACTGTGACAAATAATGCGAGCTTCTCTCCAAATTGCTCTTTATAGAAAATTTCATAAACTTTCAATTTCTATGTTATTTGTGAAGTTCATTTCAGTGTTTTCAAGTTATTCACTTCGATGTGGGGGGGGGGGTGGGAGTTACCCAATTCACCCGAAGTTTTGCTACCGAATAAATAACAGAAATTACATTTTTTTAAGAAATTCAATAATACATTGCGCGCAGATGAGTACGCCTTACAGCCTCTCTCACCAACAATGGCAAAACAAAGAAATTAGGATGTAATATTTCATTTATGCATCCTCTGTCACTTTTTAAGCTGATCGTGTATTTGTCTTTGTATAATGGGCCCTCGACCATGATCCGAAATGAAGGTTTTCTTCACGTTATCTAAATATTTCTGTTATCTATATATTTATGTTGTCATGCGGGAGTATGATATGCGCAGGTCGAGGGTTCGAATCACGACACCGGCACTAATATCCTTTTTCAAGATATTAACCTGCACTTGCTACTCTCCACCCAGGTGTTAAATGGGTACCCGGTAGTATGCGACCGTCATTGTTGGTCACAACGGTGTCGATTTGTATCCGTGGTTAGGGGGGGGGGGTGATAGGTGCCAAAATAATTTCGGCAATGGATCAAAGCAACTAAGAGGTAGAAGTGTGTGGCAGGTTGCACCCCCTCCTTTACAAGTTATTAATTTTTTCAAGTCACCCTCAATAAAGATAACATTTCAGAGAATATGGGACCCATGTGGGCTTGCAACTTGGGTTATTATCCTCTCAAGCGCGTAGCAAGGATTTTAGGGGGGCGGTAGTGAGCACGCGAAGCGCGCTCCCTAAAGGGGGTGGCTGCAGGGAGGGGTTTTTTCCCCGTCCCACGCGAAGCGCGGAAGCTTTGATGTTTCATTTAATTATTAGAGAAAGAAGACGATTCGTTGTACCGTTCTCGACTCTTAATCCTTGTCTAAATTCAATTTCTTTTGACCTTTAATTAAATTATTAGAGAAAGAAGACGATTCGTTGTACCGTTTTCGACTCTTAATCCTTGTTTGAATAAAGTTCCCCTTCCTCCGCGCGTAGCGCGGAAGCTCTGACATTTCATAAAATTGATAAAGAAAGAAGACGATTCGTTGTACCATTCTCGACTCTTAATCCTTGTCTGATTTCAGTTCCCCCCCCCTCCCGCGCGAAGCGCGATAAGCTTCGACGTTTCATTAAGTTACTAAAGAAAGAAGACGATTCGTTGTACCGTTCTCGACTCTTAATCCTTGTCTAAATTCAATTTCTTTTGACCTTTAATTAAATTATTAGAGTTAGAAGACGATTCGTTGTACCGTTTTCGACTCTTAATCCTTGTTTGAATAAAGTTCCCCTTCCTCCGCGCGTAGCGCGGAAGCTCTGACATTTCATTAAATTGATAAAGAAAGAAGACGATTCGTTGTACCATTCTCGACTCTTAATCCTTGTCTGATTTCAGTTCCCCCCCCCCTCCCGCGCGAAGCGCGATAGCTTCGACGTTTAATTAAGTTACTAAAGAAAGAAGACGAATCGTTGTACCATTCTCGACTCTTAATCCTTGTCTGAATTCAGTTCCCACCCCCCCCCCTCCCGCGCGAAACTTCGACGTTTCATTACATTATAAGAGAAAGATGACGATTCGTTGTACCGTTCTTGACTCTTAATCTTTTTTCTTCCTACGTCCTCTTCCTTTTTTCTTTCTCTCTCTCTCTCTTTTTTTGGCCGGCGTTTTTTACGCGCGCCTGGTTAAAGGGAGTGGATCGCCAGTTTCCATGTGCAGAAGGCCATAATTCGCTGACACCAGACTTGGTGGAAATACCATTAATGGGGGTACAAATTTGCACACAGCAAACCCATAGTCCAGTCAAGAATTACCCCCTAATCTCTCGGAGAGCTCGAGAGTCTTCGGGCAAATCAAAGCATTACATAAGGTCCAATGGTCATAAAACTCAAGGCTAACCCTGGTGATTGACAACACTGTTATTGGGTAAACACCCGAACGGTGTCGAATTCCCCATGAGAGCCGACTAAGTGACTTTAAGCGCCTGTATCCTCTCTGTCTCTCATTATCTCTCTCTCCCACTCTCTACTTCTTTTTTGCACTTTTGCGCTTCGCGCTTGATATTTAGCTCGTTGCTTTTTAACGCTACGGCTTTGCATTTGGCGCACTGCATTTCTATGATGCTGTTGATTGAATAAATTGATCAATTCCTGATGAAGCCGTATGAGCGAGAATTCAATGTATTCTTGTCTCATATACGGATGTCTCATTTACGTATGTATTATGAAAATGAGATAGCAAAATGTGTATATTGATGGTCATCTTGCGAGTAATAACCATTAACTACTCTCATCGGGCTCTCATCATTAATGTTTCTCTTCATTTTTTTTTAATGCTGAATTGTTGGGGGGGGGGGGGTGATTGGACAGGCCACCCCCCCCCCCCCACCTAAAATATATATTTTTTTTTTTTTGGGGGGGGGGATATATCCCCCCATCCCCCCCCCCCCCCCCCGGGATCGACACCCATGAACATAGCACTTGGCGAGTGCCTGAGTCATGCAAAATAGATAGTCTGTGAAGAATTTGGGATTTGGGAGAAACTTTTCATTTTTTAAGAGGGTACCATGACTCAAAAAGTTGAAATAACGCTGCTCAAGAGAAATGTATTTCTATGCATTTTGAGAAGCGCTTGACAATTACCTAAAACTTACATCCTTCGTGGAAATCAGCAGCCGCACTGCCGTTGTATAACTTATATGTATTAAAGGGAAATGTTTAGTAACGAGGAAGACAACGTGCTAGTATTTGAGCGAATATGGGTTCATGAAGGGGGTCTTATAGGCTCGTAGCCATCTCTCAATGTATCAGATCGTCTTTTGCTATTGAATCCTGATTGTCCACGGGGGGAAGTTGTCCTCGGGGGGTAATTGTCCTCGGGGGTAGTTGTCCTCGGGGGTAGTTGTCCTCGGGGGGTAATTGTCCTCGGGGGGTAATTGTCCTCGGGGGTAGTTGTCCTCGGGGGTAGTTGTCCTCGGGGGGGTAGTTGTCCTCGGGGGTAGTTGTCCTCGGGGGGTAGTTGTCCGGGGGGTAATTTTCCGGGGGGTAATTGTCCTCGGGGGGTAGTTGTCCTCGGGGGGTAATACTCCGGGGGGTAATTTTCCGGGGGGTTATTGTCCTTGGGGGGTAGTTGTCCTCGGGGGGTTATTCTCCGGGGGGTAATTTTCCGGGGGGTAATTGTCCGTGGGGGGTAGTTTTCCGGGGGGTAAATTTCCGGGGGGTGATTGCCCAGGGGGTAATTGTCCTAGAACCCTAACGGATTCCCGTACAACAGACCAAGCGCTTTTTCAAAGGCATTTTGATATTACTGTTGGCCTAGTTGAGTAATGGTTATTAATGAGTTCATTGATTTTCTTTTTTTAAAATATTTTTCAGGCTTCTTCTCGTACTCGAGATGATTTCGAGATGTTGATATCAACATTGCTTCATTCCTCTCGAAATTCAGAGATACGGCTTAACATATTCATGAAATACTTCTAATTTGATCCTTAAATAAGACAGAAGGGGATTCATGGTATCACAGAAATGAATTTTATGCAC